>JBDJHY010983718.1:0-14460 GCA_039654485.1 Withania somnifera
TTCAATGTCAAGGAAGGAATTGTTCTTTGTTACAAGATTCCCAAAAAAGTCATTCAAGTTGATCAAGACAAAGTTGAGGTGATCTCAAAGTTTCCACCTCGACCTTGGTCAAGGGATTCAAGAGTTTCTTAGGTCATGTGGGTTTTTACCACTAATTCATTAGATACTTATCCAAGATTTCTCTACCATTGTTTAAGCTTCTTGAAAACGAAGATAAGTTTGACTTTGATCAAAGTATATGGAGGCGTTCAACCGGTTGAATGATAAACACACAAACTTCCGTATTATGATTTCCCCTAATTGGTCTATGACATTTGAGATGATGCATGATGCTATTGGGCTAGCTCTAAGGAAGGCATTGGGTCAAAATAAGGACAAGTTGTTTCACCTAGTATACTATGCAAGATAGACCATGAATGCATCTCAAAGGAATTACACCTTCACCGAACAAGAGCTTTTGGCTGTGGTGTTTGGGTTTGAAAAATTTAGGGCCTACTTTTTTGGAACCATATTAGTTGTTCACACGGATCACTCTGCAATCTGTTACTTGATAGAAAAGAAGGAAACTAAACCTAGATTGATCTGGTGGATCCTCCTGCTTTAAGAATTTGATTTCATAGTCAAGGACCGAAAGGGATATGAGAACCAAGTAGCCGACCACTTTACACGACATGAGTCTTGCATGGATGATGTTGGTGAGTATTAAATAAATGAGACCTTCCCCGATGAAAAATTAATGGTATTTTTTAGCAAAGAGGTACCATGGTATGATGACTTAACCAATTTTGTGGTGTGTCGAGAGTTTGGAATGGACTCCAAACGGAAGAAAATATTCATACGGTATACTAGAAGATATTTTTAGGATGATCCCAATTTGCTTAAAGAGTTTATTGATGGCGTAATTCGTAGATGCATATTTGAGATGGAGATGAAGTTGATTCTAGAAAGATGTCATGCATCCCTAGTTGGAGGTCATCATTGAGGAATTCAGACTACACATAAATTCCTCCAAACCTCAATCCATAGTGATGTTATTGAAATGGTGAAGTCTTACCACCAATGTCAAATGTAAGGGGGAACAGTGTGGTCATGAAAATGCCATTGAAGCCCATTCTTGAGGTTGAATTGTTCAATGTGTGGGAATCAATTTCTTAGGTTCCTTTGTGATCTCTTATGGAAAAAGGTATATTTTGGTGGTCGTAGACTACATTTTGAAGTGGGTGGAGGCTGTTTCTTTTCCTAATAATGAGGCACAAAGTGTTACTCACTTTTGGAAAAGAATATTTTCACAAGGTTCGGGACTCCTCGAGCAGTTATTTCTGATGGTGGGTCATATTCTTGTAACAAAGTATTTGTATGGTTACTTTTAAAATATGGCATCACGCAAGAGGTGGTGACTCCTTACCTCCCTCAATAAAGAGGACAAATTGAGGTGTCAAACTGAGAAATCAAAAGCCTTCTTGAGAAGTCATGAAGTATGAGTTGGGATGATTGGGCAAGGAAATTAAAGGATTCTTTTTAGGCGTATTGCACGACATATAAGACTCCCATAGATATGTCTCCCTATAAATTAATCTTTGGGAAGTCTTTCACTTTCCCATCGAATATGAACATAGATCCTATTGGGAATTAAAAAGGCTAAATATGGATTAGGGATATGCCACAGGAATAGGAAGGTGTAAATTCATGAAATAAATGACTTTCGACTCCGAGCGTACAAGAGTTATACCATTTATAAAGAGAGAATAAAAAGGTGCTATGATGCTGAGATACTAAGTGGACTTCAAACCGGGAGACGATGTGTTGTTACTCAATTCTCGATTGAGGCTTTTCTTAGGAAAATTAAGGTCCAAGTGGTCGGGACCATTCAAAGTATATCAAGTCTTTCCTATTGGGGCTATTGAGCTAGATAGAAATGATGGCTCAACATTTTTGGTGAACTGGCAATGAGTAAAAAAGTAGTGGGTTGATGAAAATGTTTCCATGGAAGTCGAGGTATTGTACCTTGAAGGATCTTGAGACTGCATGATATAAACCACATCGTGCCACAATGTTAAATAAGACTCTTCTTAGAAGGCAACCTAAGTTTTACTTTTTGTTGCTTTTTAATAACTAGTGTTGGTTGTATAGGGTGATTTGTTTATAGAAAGGAGGAAAATAAATTGGCATACTTATAGGTTGGTGTTAGGCCAGCGGACCACCGCCTAATCCCGCGGTTGGTTGCTGCCTAAATTCCTAGTCTGGAAGGAACTTCTAAAACTAAGACTGAAGAAGCTAGAAATCCAACCTTAATTGACGAACCGCCATCGCACCCAGCGGTCGGTCGCAGGTGATACCACCGGTTGATAAAACTGGAATTTATTTTGGAATGTTGTAAGTAGGTTAGAGGAACGCCGTCCCACGCGGCGACTCACTCGGTGCAATAAGTGGGTCCGCTAGGTAGGTGAGTATATATAAGGGAGGTTAGTTTTTTTAACTCATTTTCCTTCACCTTTCTATCTCACAATAAAATACTCTTGCACCCATTTATCTATTCATTCACTAAATCTTGAATTCTCTCGTCTTGCTCATGTATTTACTTCTCTTGTATCTAAAAAAAGAGGTTAGTTTGCACATAATGTAAATAAAATTTGACTCAAAAACTTGATCATTTGTTGAAAAATGGTGAAATCTAAATTCATCATATGTTTATTTTGACTTTTGGGTTGCTATGTTCATGTGGGCAATGGGTAAACTTGTTTTCATGATGAGGGTTTGGGTTATTGCTTGTTATTACGTGTTTATCAATGGTGAGTTTTTTATGACTCTAAAACTAGTTTAGATCTTGATCTTTTGGTGTTATTTTATTGAAATTTGTAGGTTGATGTGCAAAATTGTAAAAAAAAAATAGGTGCCATAATAGTTGGGTTACACCTAAGACTGATGATCTACCTCCATGTAGGCTAGAAAATCATCATGCATCAATTAGGGCCGTCAAAAGTTCAGTTAAAATCATCCACAACTAATCTGTCAAGTTGAAGGTTAATCTTCGCAAGGCTAGGGAGGTCTGCCACTTGTATCGCCATCTAGACAGTCTCATGGACCCTGAACTACTGGAAAGACTGTGGTAGGTCACAACTAAACCCGACTATCCGCCACCCATCCACCGGCCTGGAAACTTGCCTCAGGCCTAGTTTTGTGTGCTTTTTTTGAATCCTAATATGTGCTACCCTAGTTTATGATTGAATATGGTTCTCTCCTGTAGGAAATAAGAAAGAAACAAGTTTCACCTCCAAGGAAAAAAGGATAGTCATCCATAAAGAAGGTGACCTGGTCAAACCCAATAAATTAAGGCAAGGCCTATCAAAGAAAAGGATAAAGCAAAGGCAGATGTGGTATACTCAGATGAGGAACATGATACCCTAATCATTTGAATACTAATCGAATAATGAAGAGGAAGTCTAAGTGTAAGAGGGTCAACTACATACATTCATAACCCATTACCCACCACCATCCCTCAACCAAAGAAAAGAAAAGCTTAATCCTGGACTAAAGGACACAAAAGTTTAAATTAATTAATAACCCCAGGTATAAGAACCATAATTTAGGAGAAGAGGTTAGAGGTTGTCGGGCTTCAGGAGAAGTTCCTGCAGATACAGGAAGCTATAGTTAAGCATGGCTTTGAAAGATACACGGACCCCAATTGGAATACATTCTAATATGGGTTTTTGAGTTTTATGAAGCCTATGCATTAACCTTCCCTACTTTAAAAAAGAAAGTGAACCTACTGCATATCCTTGTCGGGTGACAGTGCAAGAAGTTAGAGTTAGGTGCAGCCCATCTGACATTTATAAGGTAATACAAACTGCACACTTTGGTATGAGCTATCAAAATGAGTGTTTGGGTACACCCTTTGATCATATGAGGGGGTGGTTTTCCTCATGGTTGATATATATCCCTCAACCATGGCTTAAAGCAGGTTCAGAGATGAAAAATAAAAAAACTCACATACCTATACGGTTTTGGCTCAGCTTCATTAGTGCTAATGTGATGCCATCACAAAATAAGTTTGTGACTCGCTAGCGCAAGGCGGAATTGTTGGGCACAATACTTGCATAGGATTCAGTAGATATTGCTTAATTGGTGAGAGTTATAAATGAGAATGTATCCTTGGGATTCTCTTTCTTGATCATAAAAGTGTGTATGAGAGACGGTCTGCCTATCCAAAAGACAACATATTTCTCTTTTGCTGATGTATGCTCAGTGGATACTCAGTGTACTGAGTTAGAGTATCATGGTGAGAGAGGCCACCAATAGATACACTCATTTGGCCCAGGTGTCCAGATGGGAGATATTAGAGGCATAGATATGGAGATGGCCCATGCAGATATTGTCATATCTTAGGCTATGCCACATGACTCAGTCCAACAGAGGGCACTTATTTTACGGCACCTGATATGAAACCTCCTCCTCCACCCATAGGACCTAGACTATCCCTTCCTTCAACTTATATCATGCCATTACTAACACAGGTTGATCTATATAGGATAGGCTAGGTAGAATTTGCAGTAGGTTAGAGATTCCCCGGATTGGAGGTTGAGTTTGACACCAGACTTGATGTGGGCATCAATGCTACACTAGAACCAGTTAGAGAAGAGATGCAGGGTCCTAAACCACACTTGAGTGCTATGGAAAAAATATAGATTATTTGACCAGGTCAATTCAGGAGGGCCATATACAACTAACTTTTGGGGTCATATTGATTGATTAGATGAACATGCAGAGAGTTGTGGAGACATTGAGGCTAAGTGTGGATCACTTGCGATCTATCGATTTCCCATTTGAGTTTTTTGGGCTACCACTATTGGGTCCTAGTCTAGCAGTTTAGAGTTTTTAGAGAAGCTATGAGCAGTCTAAGAGGGTTGTTTGTGTGAGAGCACAACTATATGTCTTCTCAGGGCTTGGGGATCTCGATCAGAGTATGTTGTTGGTAGGATTGGCTTAGTCTATGCACGAGACTACATAGATTAGAGGTAGAATATAGATGTCATATAAGTAGACACATGACTCTTTCATAGCTCTAGGCACTAGGCAGCATTATCCACCACCCTTCTAGCCCACATAGTGCCCCCTCAATTTTTAGTCCTCACTTGTTCCCTTTTGCTCATATTTGCATTGAGGACAATTCTTAGTGTTGTTAGGGGAAGTAGTTAGGTGGTAGTTGATAGTTTGATAACAAATTTCATTTGATAGGGCTATATAATTTTAGATTTTTTTGTTTTGCTATTTTTTACTTTGGTTTGTATATTTTGGATAGTTTCTTAAATAGTGTGGATTGTTAATTAGGTTTATTTCCTTTTTGTGTGTGCTTGGTTTTGTTTTTTATTTATTTTTTGAATAAGGCACTTAAGAGAATCCTCATGTGTTTCGAGGACAAACCTCATATGGTAATCATGTGAAATCATGCATTTAGTGTGGATGCACTTTATCAAATTTGCAGAATTTTAAAATCACACACCAATTTCAAAAATTTTGTGATGCCTATGGTTTTCATCTTGAAAGATACACCGAGAAAGTGATCCTTGGCAAGCATTTCTTATGGTAGATAAAATCTAGCTTTTCCTTCTTGTATAATGCCCTTATTATATACAATGAATGTGGTTAGCTACTAATGGAGTGAAAATATTGTGGAAATATGATTTGAGTTTCAAGTGAGGAGAGCTTTTGATTGAGTTGCGTGACATAAGTACCATCTAGAACTTGCGTTGTTTGTCCAATTCCAAGTTCTGAGCTTGAAGCAAATGGAGAAATGACCTTAGGCTGTTCATCGAGATTAACCCTCACATGACCCTTTAACCTCCCTATTTGTGAATTAAGTGACCTTGATTTGCCCATTTTTAGCCTTAGAAATACATTCTTTAACAACCACATTTCAAATAATGTTCCACTACTCTAAAGACCTCTTTTGAACCAAAACCATCTCGAAGCAGTTAGCTTAGATCATCAATTTGGGGGTGTTGGAAAAGTTGACCTAGCCAAGAGAATTATTGTACAAAGTTCAATGGTACAACATCATTCTCCTTAGTGTAAATAATTGGTTGTGCATATATAAAAGAAACAAAAAAAGTTAAATTTTTTCTTTGAGAATAGTTGAATAAAGAATTTTCTTTTGAAGTGGGAGAAGGAAGTTTCCAAATGCAAATATTTTGAAGGAAAATGAATGACTCACATAGTTAATAGCATTGGAAAGTTGGGTTGTGTATGGGAGAGTTATAGAGGTCACTTTGTAGTACTTTGAAGTGTTGAATTCACTTTAACAAAATTATATCCTATCCTACCTTACCCATATCCTACATTACAAGCCTAGGAAATTCCTTTGAGATCCCCATAAGTTTCTATAATGGTACAAGGTAAAGAGGAAAATATAGGCAAGCCTATGGCATGGTACTTGTGCATGCAAACTTTCTTTGAGAGAGTGAGAGTTGCATTATTTCCCTTGTCTGCTAAAAGTTTGTGGGTGTGATGAGATAGGGGAACTCCTTACCGTGAGGGCACGCAAGTCACAATCTTTCATTCATCAAGAGAAGTTGGTTAGCATATATGAGCATGTGCATGGCTGGTTAGCTCCTAGTCAAGGGTTTGATACTTTTATTTCATAAGTCGAACGTGAGTTGAGGTGATTGTATTGATTGTTTTCTCTATTACAAGGCATGTTTTCCAAATGAAATTCACTTGGATAAGATGTTTCAAATTACCATCCTTGGTTATGTCTTGTGTGCTTGAGTTAATCCACTCAAGGAAGAGAAAATAAGTAAGTTGGGGGTGTTCATGAGTGGGAATTTCCCACTTAGTTATCTCTAATTAGAAAAAAAAAGTGACTTTTCAATGGCCTAAATTTCTTTATTTAATGCTAATTTGGTTTATTTTGCATGATTGAGTCAAAAAGACACCTAATGGAAGTGAACAAGAAGAAAAAGATTAAAAAAAAAGAGTCCAAGAAAGATACTGGAAGAGTGGAGACCACCTAGAAAACTGTCGCCCATACTAGCGTTCACCACAAGGTTTCCAACAAAAACCAAATGGAGTCCAAGTTCACTTCCATTTCATTGACCAGTCTTGCGGACGGACTCAGTTCTATCCAAAGGTCTATAATGACCAATTTGGTCATTATATGCCTTTTAGCTTTTTCCATGTTTAGAGCTTTCTATTAGCTTCTCTAAGTCATTTATGACATGCCAGGACTGTCAGTTTGGCTCCCTGACAATTCTATACCCTGTTATCTTAGTTTTTGTATTTTGAAGGCTTAACCTTAAAATAGTGCAACTTGAGAGTGAATTCTCAGTAAACGCACTCGAAATCAAATTTTGACAGTTTTTTTAGCTCCAAAATACCAAAATTGGTCTAGGAGGACCTTAAGTTTGTGTCCCAGAGTATTCATTTTGTTTTTGAGTTGTTTTGTGAAAATTCAGTTTAGTCAAAACTCATTTGGAGCCTGGGTGTTCTTTTGGTGATTGGAGCATTAGATCAAAATTCTGAGATTTTCATTAGTTCTGGAATGGTGAATTTGGCCTAGTTTGACCTAGTTTGACCTTTGGTGCACTTCTCTAGGTTTCCGAGCATGTTTTGGGTGCAGTTGTGGAAAATTGGAAATTTGCCATTTTTTTGGTTTGGTTTAAGGGTCCTTTTTGTGAAAACAACCTCCGATTGTCGTTTTGCTAATTCCATTGAGTTTGGAATGTGCTTTTTAAGAAAGATGCATATTTGGTTTGTCAAAATTGGACTCCGTTTCATTTCTGAACCCCTTGTTGGAATTTTGGAAATAATTGTTGTTGCATAGTAATTTATCATCCTTTAACCGATTATCAATGACCAATAAATTAGTCAATGCCCCATTTAATTGGCAGGTGCTGGTAAATCAGCCCTTCTGACTGATAAATCAGTCACCTACCAGGGTGTCCAAATCTAGGGGAGGTGTCAATTTATCATACTTTTGACCAATAAGTCATCACCGGTATGAGGTTTCATTTCCAAGGGGTGCCAATTGATCAGTCCTTTCGACTGATAAATTAGTCATTGTGGTACTTTTAATGGTATTTCCAGCTTCAAAAAATCATTTCCTTTACCTCGTTTTCTCCAAATTCTCCCCTCTTCTTAGCTCACCTTCAACCAAAATCAAGTATTAGTTGGTGGTTTATATTGTTAGAGCGTCGGGGGCCATTCAACATTATCTGCTTTCTTTTTGGGTAAGTATCTTCTCCCCCAAAAGCTCAAGTTCAAGCTTTAATGGTGATTTAAGTTGTTAGTCTAAATTCATGGTTCAATTTTGTGCTTCCAACTAGGATTGGTGTGGGTTAAGTCTAGTGAGCAGTTGTGAATGTTGTTACATACTTTTCGGGTACGTTATTGTTCATTTTATATTATGATCATTAATTGCATGATTTTTCCAATTATCAAAACATTTATTGGTCAATTGAGGACCTTACACAGGTCCAACTGAGCTTAAATTTGAACCATAGGTTCCCCTACATGAGGCCTTCGTACTGGTATTTTAGATTATTATTTTGATTTGTGGGGCCCATTTTTAGTCCTGGTTTTTGGCCCGAATTGCACTTTGAAATAAGGGTCTTTTTCTTCATGTTGTGATCCTTGGATTCATAATTTGATAGTTTTGTGCAATTTTGGTTCTGTTTGGAGCTTTGGTCCAGTATTGCATGCTTTTCAAGAATTCTCGCCAGCACTCAAAAAGGCTAGGTTTACCTTTTTTATGGATTGGTCTACTGTAAAATACTTGTTCGTATGGCCAGCTGCGTGGGATGATTGTTATGTTTGTCCCTCTACTTTAATTAAATTATATCCTATTTCACCATGTGTGATTGCCCTGGCCTTGCCGCGGGCAGCCTTGGACCCTATTGGCAGTGATTGAGACACTGCATGACGAGTGAATGAGTTGACTTCTTAGATGGTATCCTTTGGCTGATCCTAGTTGTTTTTTGCCTCCTGTTATTATTATTGTTGTGCCTCGATCAAGAGTTTTACATTATGAGTTCTGGTAGTTTAAGCACGGGCGCGACCTAGGGCTATGGTAGAGGTATATTCAGAGTTGATTAAAACTGGAGGGTTTCCTAGCCTAATAACTAATGAAAAATAGGTTTTCGTATTATATGTATACTTATGCCACGATCACCTGGTGATATGGCATAATTTTTAAAAATATAATGGAATAACGTTTGTAACATTCAAAGAATTATATTATTGGAACTGATTGATATTATGGGCACTATTGAGGCATGGACCTCCTGGGTGGGGCCCACACTAAGAGATATTTAGGAGGGGTCTCCCAGGGTGCGAACCCTGCTATTGATTAGGAGGCGTGGACCTCTGGGGTACGGACCCCCACTGTTGGTACTGAGGCGCGACCTCCTGGTACATGATGGCATTATTCAGATTTACTTTTTTAGCAACCCTATGCATTCATTATACTCGTATTATTTGTACCTGTCAGGCTTAAGGAGGAGTTACTGTGAGTTTTCTTATGTTATTTGTGCCTATCAATGAGACGGGGAGTCAGGTAAGTTTTGTGTGTTTCCTTTCTAGTGTTACTCAGTGGTTTTTTGAGGGGCCATTTGGGTTATCTTTGGCTCTTTAACTTAGTTACTTTTTCTTTCATGCTCGTTGACTTGCAGTACTTTTGATGGTTGAATTGGTAGTAATACTCAGCTGGAATTCAGGTACGTCTTCTGTAGCTCGTTCTTAGCCTTATGTGGTAGTTGGTTACTCCTATGGATAGTCGCACTTATTTTACCTATCTAATTCTTATGCTCCCTTTCTATTAATAGTGTTAGTACCTGTTCTTATTACCTTCTCCTGTAGTTTAGCATTTATTTTATTACTACTTTCCTATCATTGTTGACCTATTTTACTTTCCTCACCATTTATTTACTTGTATTTTTCTTTAGTCTGCTCAACCTATGATGGCTACTAGATACCCGTGTTTTGTACTCATGCTGCACTTTTGTACCGTTTTTGTTTTAGATACCGATAGGGTTTATTGGTGACACCAAGATCTAGTTGGGTAGATATTACTGATCTACAGAGACTACTATGCGCTTTGACATTCAAGTTGATCATGGATTCCATGTTGTTTTAGCATGTTTTATTTTTTTCATGGAAGGCCCTTGTGTAGTGTTATATGTAGGGGTTATATTTATATATAATTTCTTACATTCTTGTTTTGGATACTCTGCTTAGTAGCTCCACATGCCATTGACACCAGGTTTTGGGTTGTATGTATTTCCTTCTACTTCTGCTATTGTATATATTTGGCTATGCCTTTACTTGATTTGTTGGTTGTGAGAGCTTATGGTCCACTGCAAGTTAGCTCCGGGATGTAGGGGTAGGCTTGTCTATGGGAGGGTTGTAGATGCCATCATGATCCAAAATTTGGGTCGTGACATAGTGGCATCAGAGCTTAGTTTCACCAGTCTCTTTGGAATAGGAGCAAGTACCTAGTACAGTCCTGCAGATCAAAACGTCGACGTGTGCATCCAATCTTTGAGAGGATACGGAGTGCCTTAGGAAAGCTTTCATCTCTTGATTTTTGTCGTGCTTTAACACTTATACATTTCTGAAAACTTACCTTAAATTCACTCTTTCATAGAGGTTGCATACCCATGGTATGTCCGTAGATCGAGACCCTCCCCTAATGTATTAGGATGGGGATAGGGGTGATGCTCAGCTAGTTGTTTCTACCCCAGCCACTACACAAACACAAACAACTCCTGCACCACTACCATTGTCCGCACCACCTTCTGTGTTTAGAGATTTTTTTAGTCATATGCTACAGATGCTTGATGGGACATCAACAGATAGACCACATGCCCATTTCTATTACTCCTTACCATATGGGCCCAACAGATTTTTGAGAGTTGAGTATTTATTATAGGATTTTCTTGGTAGAGGTTTTATATGTCCTAGCATGTCTGATGGGGTTCCCCGGTTTTATTTATGAAGAAAATGAATGGGTCGTTGTGGATGTGTATTGACTATAGGCAGTTGAACAAGGTGACTGTTAAGAATAAGTATTCCCCGCCGTGTATTGATGACTTATTTTACTAGCTTTAGGGAGCCACAGTGTTCTCTAAGATTGATTTGAGATTCGGCTACAATCAATTGAGGATTCTGGTTGAGGATGTCCCGAAGATAGCTTTGTAGACAAGGTATAGGCACTATGAGTTTTTGGTGATGTTGTTTGGGCTAACTAATGCTCCTGTAGCCTTTATGGATTTGATGAATCACATGTTCAGGCCCTATTTAGATTCTTTTGTGATCGTATTTATAAAATACATATTGGTTTAATCGCGAAGTCGAGCAGAGCACGAGAAGTACCTAAGGATAGTGTTGCAGTCTTTGAGGACTGAGCGGCTCTATGTCAAGTTCTCGAAGTGCGAGCTTTGTCTTGATTTTGTTTCTTTTCTAGGCCATGTGGTATCGAGTGTTGTCATTAGTGTTGATCTGGCCAAGGTGTCCATGTGTGTGATTAGCCTTGACCTACTACTATCACAGAGATTCACAACTTTCTTGGGTTAGATAGGTACTATTGCCAATTTATTTAGAGACTTTCTTCCATTCCATTTTGACTAGACTAACACGGAAGGATGTGCCTTTCTAGTGGTCAACTGAGCGCGAGTACAACTTTTTGAGACTGAATAGTTGTTGATTGCCGCTCCAATTCTTACCTTGCTAGTTGAGGGCTAGCCCTATACAATGTATTGTGATGTTTCAGGTATTAGGTTCAGTTGTGCTTTGATGCAGCAGGATCATGTCATAGATTACTCATCAAGGAAACTGAAGGATCACGAGTGCAATTACACCACCTATGAATTGGATTCGGAGGCGGTATTTTTTATGCTTTTGATCTAGAGGCACTATCTGTATGGAGTTCATTGTTAGATTTACACTGATCATTATAGTTTGCAGTACATCCTAAGTTAGAGGCATCTTAACTTGAGGCAGTGGAGGTGGGTTGAGCTCCTAAAGGACTATGATTTAAGCATTTTGTATCATTAGGGAAACACTAATGAGGTTGTTGATGCGTTGATTTGGAAGGTGGTGAGTATGGGTAGCCTAGATTTTTTTTTTGTTTTAGAGAGGCCATTGGCTCAGGAAATTCAGTTCTTCGCCTGTATGATGATTAGACTGGACATTTCAGTGCCACAACAGGTTATTGCCCACGTTGAGGCCAGGTCATCTTTATTTGATCATATTCAATAGAGATGGTTCAGATGACAGAGAGTGTTTTGTGGGGTGATTCAGTTAGGCCTCGCTAGGTTCTGATGGTGTGTTGTGGGTTCATGGCCATTTGGCCATTCCTAGAGTTGATGACTTGATTCAGACTCTATTTCATAAGGCCCACTGCTCCAGATATTCTATCCACCTGGGTATCGTGAGGGTGTACCAAGATTTGAGGCAGAACTATTTGTTACAGGGCATGAGGAGATCTATAGAGTCCTATATGTCTCACTGTTTGAATTGTCAGCAGGTAAAGTTCTAGCATCGGTGACCAGACAGTGAGATGTAGAGACTTTCTATTCTTGAGTGGAAGTGGGAGTGGATTACTTTGGAATTTGTTTCAGGCCTTCCCTGCACTTCTAGAGGGCACGATTGTATTTGGGTCATCATGGGTTGATTGACCAAGTCAGCTCCGATCGACGCACTCGACTTGGGGTGCGGAGAGGCTAGCTGAGTTATATATTCGTGAGGTGGAAGGCTTCATAGGGTGCCAATTTTCATTATGTTTGATTGGGATACACAGTTTACCTCACGGTTTTGGAGGTTCATTCAGAGGGAGATGGGTATTGAGGTTAACTTGAATTCAACCTTTCACCCCAAGACCAATGGGCATTCCGAGAGGACTATCAAGTACTTCAAGATATGTTGCGGGCCTATGTTTTTTTTATTTTGGAGGCAGTTGGGATAGACATTTGGCTTTAGTTTAGCTTTTATTTGATAATAGTTATCACTACAATATTCATATGGCGCCTTTTGAGGCCTTGTATGGTAGGCGCTGCAAATTCCTATTTATTGGTTTTGTGGCGGAGAGGTTCAACCTTAGATTTCTGACTCGTTTCGTGGCACTACGGATCTGGTCAAACTAATTAAGGATAAGTTTTGAGCAGCATAGAGTAGACAATAATCCTACATAGATCATAGGCTTCGACCCCTAGAGTTCAGTGTTGGTGATATGGTTTTCCTCCAAGTGTCACCCATAAAGGGTGTTATGAGGTTTGGTTAGTGGGGTAAGATTAGACCCAGTTTTATTAGGCCTTATGAGACCAGTCAGAGGTTTAGAGATGTTGCCTAAAGGATTGCCTTATCACCAGAGCTAGCTGCAGTCCATCCAATGTTCCATGTATCGATGCTTCATCGGTATGTGCCTTATTCATCCATGTGCTCCGCCGAGAGTCTATGCAGATTAATGATAACTTGACTTATGTTGAGGAGCCAGAGGCCATTATAAACAAGGATGTGAGGCGGCTCAGATCCAAAGATATTCTGGTAGTGAAGGTTCGTAGGAATATCAACCAGTCAAGGAGGCTACGTAGGAAATAGAGCGTGATATGCGAGTCCAGTAGCCACATCGATTCAACCTTTCATACACTACTTTTTGTTAAATTTACAGGATGAAAGTCCTATTTAGTGGTGGATGTTTTAATGACCCGTTTGGTCATTTACTTATTTTTCAACTATTTCTATGTTTAGAGAATTCTTTTTGCTGCCCTAAGTCATTTATAAGACCTTTAGTTTGGGTCCCTGGCATTTCTTTATCCTATTATCTCAATTTTCGTATTTTGAAGGCGTAACATTGAAATAGTGGAACTTGAGAGTGAACTCTTAGTAAATATGCTCAAAATCGTATTTTGACAGCTTTGTTAGCTCCGAACGCCGACTTTGGTCTGGGAGGACCTTGATTTTGTGTTCCAGGGTGTCTGTTTTGAGTTTGAACTATTTTTTGGAAATTCAGTTCAACCAAAACTCACTTTTGAGCATGGTTGGTCTTTTGGTGATCGGAGCGTCAAATCAGTATTCTAACATTTCCATCAGCTCCAAAATGGAGACTTTGGGCTAGTTTGACCTTTGGTCTCTTCCTGAGGTGTCCGGGTTCCTTTTGGGAGCGGTTGTGGAAAGTTGGAAATTTTCCTCTTTTGGTTGGTTTTCATTTAGGGTCCTTTTCGTGAAAACAACCACCAATGGTTGTTCCGTCGGTTTGTTGAGTCAAAAATGTGTTTTCATACAAGATACATATTTGGTTTTTCAAAATTGAACTCCGTTTCATTTTCAAACCCCTTGTTGGAATTTTGGAAATAGTTGTTTTCGTGGTGTTGTTGCAGAATGATTGATCATAGGAAGATTTACCTGCCTATAAGCCATATAACTTGTACTAATCTACTTTGTTTTGAGAATAATTGTGTAATATATAATGTT
>JBDJHY010983936.1:0-14459 GCA_039654485.1 Withania somnifera
ATCAAGAAATTGTAATTGTTGTTGTTGTTAGTGAAAAAGCCTAAGTTGGTGAACTTAGGTAGTGGAGGTAGGCAAGGACGAACCACTTTAAATCCCTTGTGTTATTTGTTATTTTTTCATTGCCTTCTATTCCGCAAAACGTGTCAAAAAACCCAAAACACTATTCAACCTCCCTTCTAGTGTTGTTTAATCCTCCAACAGTTATTAGAAGTGTGGTAACTTGTTCACACTAATGTCGTCGACATTGCAAGTATGGTAACTTGTTCACACTATTGAGATTGTCATTATAAGTGTGATAACTGGTTCACACTCTTTAAAGTGTTATTGTGGTAAGTTTCTCACAACTTGATTACTTTTGTAACTTGATCATATTGAAACTTTTTGATGACTTGAGATTATTGATATTTGATAATTAACAATAGTTGGGATTATTACTGTTGACCAGGATACTATATTTATTATATAAATTATTGTAGGTTGTAGTATTTTGAGGATTAGTTGGGTGTCAAGGGCTTTTATTTTCTATTTATAGTTAAACCACCCGAGGACACTATTGAGTACCGTTATTCTGTACTCACTCCTTGTTTCTTTTATACTTTTGTACAGGTGTTGTTGAACCACAGTTAAATCTCTTTATCTCTGCAGAGTGTGATGGCACCTACCCTATCACCCTGGTAGGTCAACCTAACTTACGCTGACTAAGATAAATAATTAAATATACGATATGGAAAGTAAATACACAAGATTAAATACAAAAGTCTTATATTAACCCCAAAATCAGGTGTCGCTGTACATAGCCACTAAACTGAAATTTTGTATAAGACTAGAGTCTTTAAATATCTCAAGTAAGTAAAGATACATAAAAGTAATAGATAGGAGACATCTAGTGGTTGCTAAATGGACGAAAAGCTACCTCGAAATTCGAATAAAGGCTATACTAGTAGGAGGAAGTGATCACAGAATCCTAGGCCCTAAACCTACACAAAAGTCCAGATAAAGCAAGAGCGAGTATAAAACAACAGTACTCAACAGCATCTTCGGCTGGCTAACTACAAAGAGAAAATAATAATTCTTAATATCCCAATCGGTAATACTACAACTTACAAACAGTTTATATACAATAGTCCAACAACAGTTTATAACCTATACAACAGCCCAAAATATTAACTAATAATCTCAATGTTATAAATAATCTCTGATTATTTTTTCTTTTTCACCTAATACCATATTCAAGATATCAATCAAGTATCCATAATCCCGAGTCCTCCATAAGTCCTCAACATGATTAGAGTATAACCAGAAATCATGTTATGAATAGGTTATTACAAATAATTGTCGCAGAATGAGCAAGTTACCACACTAAAAGTCATAGATGAAAATAAAGTGAACAAGTTATCACAAGTATAAGAAACATTATTAGTGTGCAAAAAGTTCCCACACTGACCTTAATGGGTTACTAGTGTGAGCAAGTTACCATACTAAAATGATAGATTAGATAGTGTGAACGAGTTTCCTCACTTAGGATAATTAGGAGATAGTGTGAACGAGTTACCGCACTTCAATACTAGCAACAATAGTGTGAAAAAGTTATCACACGAAAATAACAACAAGGTGGACAAGTTACCACACATTAAAAAAATTAAGGCCACTTAACAATTTCAACAAGTATTACTCCATATCAACAAGACAAATCATTCTACGTATCGTCAACCAATATTAGATAATATGAATTTATTCTCCGCAATTCAAGCCTAATCATTATTTCTCCCTTGTATCTAACCTCTCAATGGCCAATTCCCATTACAATCTTATCAATAATTTATCAAGGAAAATTTTCCTATCAAATATATAATTAACCCCGAATTCTATACCAAGGCACCCTATTTGTCATACATGAGTCAATCCAACAATTCACAACACAACCACGTATACATGTAAGCCAATAATTTCACCATGTATTCACATTATTTTAATTAGCTCAATTCTAGCCTCAATATGATAAATGATAGTGAACCCGAGTCACCCTAATAACAAAGAAATTAGCAAGTAATTATTAATAATATATAAAAAGTCATTAAACCTCAATTTTCCTTAATTTCACCGAATCGCGCTATTCAAGAACTTTTTCCTTTAGATTGGCCTCCAACCGCGCACAATCTAGTAACCCAAATAAGAATTACAAAAAAAAATTCACTAATCAACATCAAATTTTAATTAATCAAGATGTAAGCAAAACTCGATTCCGGTCCCACGGTGTCAAGATCTAATTTTGATAGTAATATAATGTCTCCCAATACCATGGAATGCTAAATATTAAGTTTCATTGAAAATCCATCTCATTTCATTGCAAAAAAATTCAAGTCTTAACCATTTTCGATTTCAACCTTTTACCCAATAATTTATGCTTCAAACCATGAAATTTCTATGAGAAATCATGTTAAAAATAAAGAGAAATCAATGAAATAAAAATTAGGGAACTTACCCAAGTAATTAATCTCAAAAACCTTGTTTTACTGTGTCAAAATGGATTTGGGACGAGTATTTAGCATGAGAATGAAGAAATAGAACGTAAATTTTGTATTTTAAGTTGCCCAAGTGAACAGTAGACCCTCGGTGAATGCGGGACCCTGGACACAAACATGGAGGTCCTTTTTGGAAACACATCACGATTATGATCATCCTTCCATGATCGCGGAGAATAAAGGTCCAGCTCATCGCAATTGCGTCATCCCAGACCACGATCACGGAGTTTCTAATCAAGACCCTTTGCAAACGCGACCAATATGTCATGAATGCGAAGGCTTCCTGGGGCCTGCAATAGAACAACCATAGCAGTTGAATCACAAAGGGAAAGCCAACTTTGAATGGACCCTCGAAATTCGTTCGAAATCCCGTGACAACAAATCATATATGCAAACATACTATTTTCGATGTTCCAGACTCAAGGAACAATCAAATCATGTGTATGAGGTTTTTTTACCCGATACTTGTTAAAGATTAATATTTAACAAAAATAAATAAAATATCTCTGTGATTTACGAAAAATATAAAAGATCTCTTTCTAGGATAAATTCCACCTTTTGAATCCAATGGAACTATCAATTTTTTTATCCGAGTAATCTAAGATCAAATATTGACCCAAGTCATCTAATTCACTTAAAACTTCAACTTTAGCCTATCTACATGCTCAAACTCACCATGGATGGTCTAAAACAGTAAATAAGAGTCTAACTAGACCAAACTCGATATTACAGAGAAAATATAACTGACATTATGGGGTTCAGAACTTTATATGACTCATAAGTTCTTCATTTGAACTTAAAAGCTCCAAAAACTCAAAGTTCTTAAATTTTCATATCAAATCACATCCCATACCCGAAAAAACAATGGAATCACTCTTAGTTTGATATAACGGAACAACGAAAAGGAAAAAATAGTCAAAATACTTTAAAAAGGAAAAAATAGGGTCATTATAACCTTCCATGAGTCCCAAGAGTATTCGATTACTCATAGGTAGCCGGTCATCTCTCATGAGTTGACAAAGACTGATCATATATCTTTTATTTTCATATTTTGTTTACTTCTTAAAGTTTCTGGATTGACATTTAAACTTTCCTGTACAGAAATCTATAGCGGTTTGTAAACAGTGGCAACCTGGTCTTCAGCATCTATATATATACATACTGATATGGTTTTTCATTTTTAGGGTGTTTTATGTATTTTAGTTTTGCATTTAATTGTTGATTGATAGTTAGCTGACCTATTAGTTTTGGGAAGGTAGGTGCCATCATGCTCGAATTTTGAGTCGTGACACCCTTGAAAAAGTATAGTGGAACTCACCAGCGTGGGGTAAAATATTGAATGTCATGAGTTCACATGGCATATGTCGGTTAAGAGAAACTCCTACATATTCTCATTTTAAATATTTATATCTCATTATAGTTTCAGTATTTATAGTCTTTCTGCATGTACTTTAGTTATCTGGATTTCAGCATGACTTTTACAGTTTGGGTGTCATTTCAAGCATGACTCCATATACTATGACATTTCAAATAACTCCTATCTTTCATAGTTACCCTACCTATTTTACAGCTTAAATATGTTTTTAAACTAGATTAACAGGTGTCTTGTTTCTTTGTTTCCTTCAGTCTTACTGTATCCATTGATGTTAGCTCATAGTTATTATATTTATTATTAAGTTTTGTTATATTACTTAACTGCATAGAAGTATATTCATTGTAATGACTTTGATTTGCACAACATGTTTTTACCATATAGATTTTGGTGTATAAGGTTAGTGCTTAGCTACCAGGGATTCAGTAGTTCCAGAGTTCTGATTAGCAGCTTGGTGAGTCCTCATCTTTCGAGGACATCTTTCTTATGGTTTATGATACTTGTTATTTTATATTCCAGTTAGTTTATTTTATTGAGTTCAACTGGGGACTTGTACCATCAATTCTTTAGATGTAAAGTTAGAATGTTTTTAGATGTAGAATTAGTTCAGTATTACAGTGTACGCCATTTGGGCCCATGACTAGATCTCCCAGTTATCCATATTATTTATTTCAGTTAGCTTAGCTTAGTACGGTATTACTTCCACACATTTTATTCATGATTTATAGAGAAAGCATGATCCAAGGGTTATCTTAGAGTCACTTGTGACTTCTGAGCACCACGTTAAGTCATGGGAGTAGCCTCGGAGCGTGAATTATATTAGTAATGTGTAAAAGAGTTTGAGGGAGTATTTTTGTTATTTTAATTGTTTTATCCTAAGATAGCTATTAGGCAGGCTGGGATAACTTATCCCAGTACTAATTATTTATTCTGAGATAAGTTATGTAACAAACAAGAGATTAAGGAGGACAAAAAAAATTATCCTAGCATTATTTCTCCTTATCCATTAAATCGAAAGATCCCAAAATAAAAATAAAAGTTTGTCACATAAATTGAGATAAAAATAATAAATTTATACTTTTTCAATATTAACTTATTTGTCTTACTTTATTTAAAAAAAAATATCACTTTTAACTTTTCATACCCCAATCTTTCCACATAGGAGGAGAAAAGTGAGATTGTTGTCCAATATTTATTGTCGATTTCTTAGATGTACATCTTTAAATGCTTTGGCCAATCTTATATGATATGTGTAAAATCATAAAATTTAAATTTTGTTTTTAATATATTACGTATATTTTAAATTTAAAATTATAAAATATAAAAAATTCTCTATTTATTAAACTAGATGCCGACTTACTAAATTACTTTTGATATTGTAACTGAAGTGAATAAATTATGAAACATGAGGGTCGATTTTTGGATTATATTAGTATATAGTGTTATTAGCATACTATTATCGCGTTAGTAGCACCAAAAAAACATAAAATCAAGCAACAGGAAGCACAGGATGCATGCTTTTTTTTCGCACCAACTGTTCATGTATTTCTCCTCTTAAACATTTTTCTCCTTCTATATATATATATATATATACCTCCCCACCTAGTTTCTTGTCACCCCCCACGCCCGGCCTAAATTTCGCCGGAACCCATCAAAATAATTTTTCCCGGTAGAGAAAGATATCAAAGTTTCATACAGTTCATATACAGTTTTTCATTATTGTTGTATATATGTACAGTACAACCAATTGCAAAGATGAAAGAAATTAGCGTATCATCATCAAAACCATCCATGCCTATATCCAAATGCATCTTTTTCAGTGTCGTTATATCAATACCTATCTTCCTTTTCCTCTCTCATCAGAACTCATCCTCCCCCTTCGTCTCCACCACAACATCAAATTCCGATTCGGATCTCAAAATCCGACCCGGATTCGCCACCTACGACTCCTACATTCAGAAACAGCTAAACAAGACCCTTAATCCCAAACTCCGAAAAATCTGGACAACCCGTGACTGGGATAGGAAAATTCAAGTTTTCTCCAAATTCTTTAACGATCTTAAAAATAGAAAGCTTCTAACAGATTCATCGAAGGTGCTTTGCATAGGTGCACGGATGGGTCAAGAAGTAGAAGCGCTTAAACGGGTCGGGATTTCGGATTCAGTCGGTATGGACCTGGTACCGTACCCGCCATTGGTGGTGAAGGGTGATTTCCATAACCAGCCGTTTGATGATGAGACGTTTGATTTGGAATTCTCCAACGTGTTTGATCACGCACTTTTTCCGGAGAAATTCGTATCAGAGATCGAACGGACGTTGAAGTTCGGCGGGGTTTGCGTGTTACACTTGTCGTTATCTAGACGGGCGGATAAGTATTCGGCAAATGATTTGTATAGTGTTGAGCCCTTGAAGAAACTGTTTAAGCGGTCTGAGTTGGTTCATACTCGAATCATTGATGGGTTCGGTTTAGATACCGAAGTTGTTTTCAGGAAAAACAGATGATCCAACCGGTTTGGCTCTTCTTTTATTAAATATTATATTTTTTTCTTTAATTTTTTCATTTTTATTCCAGGTTGGAGTTATGCTGGACATTAAGTTCTTTTTAAAGTTTATTTGTTGTAGTCAATATACGTAACTTTTATTCTTTGAACAACTAGTTTGGGATTTTTTTGGTTGTCTGTGCCTAACTTTTTGGTTATTGGCATGTCGCTTTTATCATTACTTCTATATTTTTTTCTTAAAGTAAGAAAGAAATAATGAAAAAGAGCTTCATCCCTTATTCTTTATTTTTATTATCGGTAGGACTTTAAAAATATTCCAAAGGCATTTCCTCGCTAAACACAAATAATGACAACTGTCGTTTCAATTTTTCTAAATTTAAAATGTCATGTATTGGGATAACACCAAGTTAGAAAAAGAGTGTAAAATGAAAAATTAGTATATTAGTTTCTGGAGCATTAGACGCGCACATATTTTCCAAGATATATTTAATAATTTTATGTTAATTGTCAAACCTATTGTAATTCTTCTCTTTCATGCATATATACTTAATATAGACTGCAATGAAATTCAACAAAAAAGAGTGTAATATGAAAAATTAGTGGGAATATAAACTTGTAGTATTTGTCATTATAGCAAACTCTTAATTTTGTCCATTATATAGAAATAAACATATTTAACTTTTGATTATGTAAAATCTGTGCTTTTGATGACTTTAGCTGGTGAAATCTTAAACCTTTATGCTGATTTTCATTACTACTCCAAATTAAAGTTAATATGGTCCTCAAAAATATAAATATGATATATTTCTAGCATAAAAAATTAAAATAAATATTTTAATAAATTAAATATGGGAATAATTTTAATTATATATTATAAAGTAATTAATTTACAAAAATATAGTTATAATTTTCTTTATAAAAAGAATAGCCAAAAAATATTCTAACAACATGAAAAGAAATGCATAAAATTTCCCTAATTTTTTCAACAAAACTTGCTTTTAACACTTTAATTTTAGGGGCATTTAAATACCTCTTTAAATAATTTTCAGATGAATTAAATATCACATTAACACTGACATGGCATAAAAAAAATATATGTGCATATTTTGTTCAAAAAAAATTGATCTCACTGAATATGAATACTATATAATTAAAAAAAATACCCCTCCTCCATCCTTTTTCTTTGAACTCCATTCCCATTTCTTTGTCTACAACCTCCCCATGTCATTCTCCTTCTTCAACTCCTCAATCCACCCCCGATGAATTCTAAAAGAGAGCAACGATTACCTTGTTGCGAATCAACACCTAATCACGAGCAACAACAACGTTTGAACAAAGTACCTGCAAAACAAACTCCTAAGGTGGTCCCTGGTTAATTCTCCGATGCGTAAGTTAGTAATAAGCTTAGGGAGAAATTCTAATAGTATTTTAGATTAGTGTATTAAGTGTACCTTTGCCTTTGATTCCTCTGGGCCTTTTATAGGCTTTTCTGGTAATGTTAGTTATAGACGTTAGGATTCTGGAGTGATCTCCTACCGTAACTCTACTATCTATTGATGGTATACTAATCTTACGGAGATTCTCCAGCTATTAATAATACTTATTCAATTATGGTAATTATCTTAATATAGTAAGTGTAATATCTTCACAACTAATGATATATTAATAATTCCTTTTTTAATGATTCATCCGCTATTCTACAGTAGTCCCCCCCTCCGACAGTCGAGTTGTGTGTTCACGCCAGTCGACTGATTAGATAGCTAAGGTGTGAAGATTATAGGGGTGCAGAGATGTGCCTTACTGAAGTGATTAGTTGTTTTGTCGACCAACCTGTGGCCGAGTTGATTTACCTCGAGGTTCTCCCCGAGGTGAATTGTCGTTGTCACCCGGCTTGTGGTCAAGTTGACTATCCTAAAAATGCTTCGTACGAGGTCATTTGCGGCCTGTTTTCAGGTCTTTTTGGATGGTTCAACTCGGGTATGTTGCCAAGTCGTTGCTTTTCAGGACGTGGGTCGTACCCTCCTAGGAGTGTCGAGGTGAGTGCAACACTTGGCATTTTTCTTCTTTCTTTTGAAAAATATTTGGGCTGGATTTTTATTATTTTATCACCCCCCATTTACACGTGTCATAATCTTCTATCATTGGTTTGCACGTGTCACAATCTGCGGGGGTGACGTACCGTGTTTTGCTTTTACCTGGGGGAGAGGAAACTTTTACTGTGCCTTCATTTCCTCTTTCTTTTCATTAATGATAACTCTTGGGATTAGTAAAATAGCTTTTCATATTCTCTTTCGTTTCCCAAATTTTTCTTATTTACTTTTTTAGTTATTGACCGCTGGGATCCCCCACCTATATCTTTATATTTGTGTCTTTTTCTCCTTTCTTCCATTTGGTCATATTGTTGGTTCTTGCTCAGATTTCCTCATCCTCCGTTTCCATTTCCAGCCTCTTCCCACTATCCTAAAATCAGTAAGTATGTCATCTCCTTATCCTTCTTCCCCTTCATCTTCTTCTCATTCTTCTCCCTCTGATGTGTATAAAGGCAAGATGTATCGCGTGGCTAGTATCCATGCTCCAGTCTTTCACTTCTTCCACTTTGCCTATGGGGGACGGGATTTGGAAGTTTTGAAGGTAGTAAATAGTCTTTCCGTGGACTATTTGATACCTTTTCTCAGGAGGCATCACTTCCCTTCTGATTTTGAAGTTGTCCTCCCTACACCTAGTGATAGGGCTTGTTCCCCTCCCCTGGGTTTTTGCACCTTGTACTATGAGTACATAGTGGTAGGGTTAAAGTTCCCCCTTTTCCCCTTGTTAGTCAATGTTCTTGAGTCTTTCAACCTCAATCTTGCCCAGTTAACGCCTAATGCGTTTCGTACTATAGTTGGTTTTACCTTGGCCTGCTCTAAAGTTGGGGTGGTGCCCTCTGTAAATTTGTTTAAGTATATTTTTACTGTAAAAAATTCTGGTGTTTCGAGGGGGTGGTATTTTTTTAGCGCACTCCGTAGCTTTAAGATTATTCTCCCTTCTAAAGTCTCCTACTAGAAGGGCAAATTTTTCTTTTTTAGGGTAGACGACTGTCACCTTTTGCCAAGCTAGAATTTTGGCCAGGTTAAATATGTGATGCCTGGCAGTGTTAATTACCATGACCTCGAACTCGTCGACAGGATTTCGCCTCACTGTTGTCGCTTACTAACGCTGACCTATTTCAGGCATGCGTCAGTAACTTTAACCCTGGTGGCTAGGTATTATCCTACGAGGAGGTCTCCCCCGAAGGGATCCAAGGTAGTTTAGAAATTTTACTTTACCGAGGTGATTTTGACATATTTCCCCCGCTGACTTTCTTTTTTCTTTCTTTCGGTGGTTCATGTACGGATATCAAAGAAAAGAGAAGTAGGCTCGTCCTCTAAGCCTCCTCGAGGGGGGGGGACTCGTTCCACTCCTGTTCAAGTGATCGGGAGAGAAGTCCTCTAAGAGAGCCACAACCGAAGAGGCTGAAAGTCTGGCTCCCTTACTGAGGACATGTCTCTAAATGACTTGAGTCAGGTACCTTCCTCTTTCAGACCGTAATTCTTGTCGTTGTCTTCGTTTGGCTGACCTTCTTCCTCTTTTACAGGTTTTTTCTGAGGCAGTGTCCATACTGACTTAGAGGGTTGGCAATGACAATGAAGAATTCCTCCGTGAAAAGGCCCAACAAAGGGAATTAGAGGGCCGGCTAACGGTTTTTAAAAAAATAGAAGGTAGCCGAAGAACGGACCAGGGTTATTAAAGAGAGAGTGCGGGTGGTCGAGGAGAAGAGAGCGTCTTCAAAAGAGAGTCAAAAGGCTGTTAAGGCCGAGCTCCGCCGCCTGAGGACCGACTTAATTGATTGCCTGAGGGAGTTCGCCGAGGTCATTTTTGACAAAATCACTAAGATCAACATATTTTTTGAATATGTTGTTTCTATGAGTGACTAGTTGGTTGCTGCCACCAAGGCGGTAGTGTTGATGAGGTAGCAAAGGCCTACCCATGTCTCCTTATCTGAAGTAACCGCTTTGGCTACGAGGCTTGGCACCAAGGCTATGGTGACACAGGATTTGATCTCGGCCATGATGAACCATTCCGAGCTCCCGTCATCTAATATATCCCCTGGTGTTCTTCGCCGTTAATAGTGGATGAGCTCAGGGTCTGTGATGAGGATGCCGAAGAAGACATCTAGGATTTTTTTGCTGCCAGAGCTGCCTGCTCTTCTGCGGAGCCAGTACTTACTCCTAATGCCCCCTCCGAGGTCCCTTATCGAGGTCCCCAAGGCTCCATCATCTACTAAACCAATAGTAGAAATAGAGCCGATCACGGCTATCCCCCAGGTTGGGGATAATATTTAGTTTAGGACTTAGTATTTTTGGTTTCTTTTCCTGTAAAAACCTTAGCCTTAGGCCTTCCATCAATAAAATTTCTACTTAGGTTTACTTGAATTTTGTCTCTTGTTTCTCAATGTTATATTTTTACTTTTCAGCAACTTATCCCCTATACGCTTGAACAGGTGGAATGGGAGAATTTCTTTCTTTGGAGGCTCCTCTGTGAGAAAGATAGGGAGCTCAGCAAGCCAGGCAATTTTATTAGATATTTTCGAACTGGGCTATCTCAGAATGCCGAGTTTGGGGGTTTGGTTAAACAGCTGAGGGCTTCTAATGATGAGGGAAAGCGGCTAAAGAAGGAGAACAAGAAGCTTTCCTGGGAGCTCGAGGCCAATGGAGTTACGCCCTTAAGCTGGTTGGCATCACTGAGCAAAGCGCAACCTATTAAAAATCTAAGGCGGCTCAATGGCAGCTAGATTTTAATCATCATAAGGACGAGATCAATCACCTCCGTAATCATCTAAGGGAGTATGAGAAGGTGGTGTTCTAGGAAGGAGGATTACTCACATTCGACGAAGTTGAGGAGCAGGTTTTTGAGCTGAGTTTCATGCTCTCCTGCATAAGAAGTTAATATGGGGAGGGTTCTTCCACTTTTCAGAAAAATAAGGTTATCTTGGATAACATTCTGGCCATGTAAGAGGATGTGAAGAAGCGTCCCCAACACTTTCGAGCTAACATACAAGCCAGTACCAGTCAGGCAAGGCCTTCCCCAGCTACTACCTCAGTTTTGCCTACGTCGGTGATTACTCTTGCACAAAGGGCTTGAGGGCGTGGTGGACCAGCCCACAATACTCAAAGTCATAGATGTTAGGATAGTAAATAATGCATTTATAGCTAGGAAACAAGCATTGTAGTTATAGCTCTGTATAGGATTTTATTTTCCCTTGGGAATTGTACTTTCACCATTTTTTGAATAAAATTGGTTCATTCATGCCTCTGTATTTACTGTGACTTAAATTTCCTAAACTTTGATGTCCATATAGCTAAGCATTATCTTGTTCGACACTTCGTTCGAACTGAGTTTTTGAGAGAGGTAAATTTAGTCAATCGATGTAGGGTCAATTTTAATTTTGCAGTATTTTTGTCGAACTGAGCTCCCTTTCCTGAGGTCGATATAATTGTATTTCTTAGTGTTTTTCCAAATTGAGCTCCCATGTTTGAGGTTGATTTTCTTTGATTGTGGCGCTCTATCGAACTGAGCTCTCGCTTTGACGAGGTCGATTTAATTTGATTGTGGCGCTATGTCGAATTGAGCTCTTGATTTGACGAGGTCGATTTAATTTGATTGTGGCGCTCTGCCTAATCGAGCTCTCATTTTGACGAGGTCGATTTAATTTTATTATGGCTTTCTACCGAACCGAGCTCTCATTTTGACGAGGTCTATTTAATAATGATTTTGTTAGCCCCTTTTCAAGCTGGGATTTTTCCCATAGCGATTGATTCACATAGCAATATAAAAAAGGCAACTACAATTATTAAAACGTAAAAAAAAAGATATTATTAAGACATGAATATTGCTTTAATCAAAATACATTGTATATTTATTGATGGAACCTTTGTAAATTACTTACATGCCAGGTCCTTGGTATTTTAGTATCGTCTAGTCTTCAACCACTACGTAAGGGCCTTCCTAGTTAGCTTCTAATTTTCCCTTCTTCTCAGCTCGACTGGCTTTGTTTCTTCTTAGTACATATTGTCCTGGGATGAATTGGGTATTTTTTACCCTGTCATTGTAGTATCTATCCATGGCTTGTTTGTACCTAGCTTCTGAAATAGCTACTATCTCCTTTCTTTCCTCCAAGAGGTCAAGGTTTGACTTTAGCTCTTCGTCGTTACTTTGTTCGACGTAGTGTAGTGACCTCGAACTTGGTACCTCTATCTCAGCTGGGATCACTTCTTCTATTTCGCAGGTAAGGCTGAAAGGGGCTTCCCCATTGGGTGTTCTTGGGGTTGTTCTATATTCCCATAGGACATTAGATAAGTTTTCTACCCAATCTCCTTTGGCGTTATCCAGCCTCATTTTCAAGCCTTGTAGCAGTGTTCTATTGGTGCTTCGACCTGCCTATTCGCCTGAGGATAGGCCACCGAGGTGAATTGTTGAGTAATTTTCATCTCCTTACACCACGACTTGAACCCGTCTACGAATATCTTCCTATTATTTGAGATGATTTTCTTGGGTATGCCAAATCGGCACACAATATTCCTCCTCACGAAGTTCAGGATCTTTTTTCTTATGATTGTGGCTAAGTTTCTGCCTCCACCCATTTGGTAAAGTAGTCAATGGCTACTACCAGAAATTTCACCCTTTCTGGGGCCTCAAGAAAAGGCCCTACGATGTTGATCCCCCATTGTGCGAAAGGCCAGGCGTTTTGTACCGAGATCAGCTCCTTCTGGGATCGTGGAGTTATTGGCGCATGGTACTAGCACTTGTGACATTTCTGAAAAAAGCTTTGTGTTTCTTGGACCAAGGTGGGCCAATAGTAACCCCACCTTAAAATCTTTTTTTCCAATCCTCTTACTCCTATGTGGCTGGCGCACGACCCCTCATGGACCTCGCGCATGATGTAATGGGCTTGGTTAGGCCCCATACATCTTAAGAGGGGTTGTAGGAAGGATCTTTTGTAAAGAATCCCGTTGTCGAGCATATACCTAAGAGCCTTAAGGCGGAGTCTCCTAGCTTTAACAAGATTAGAAGACACTTCCCCTAAGGTGAGGTATTTTACGATGGAGGTGGTGGATGTCTTCAATTAATACTCTTTTGTTTTTCCTTACTCCCTTGGAGGAGGCAAGCTTGCTGAGCGCATCTGCCTTCGTGTTCTTCTCATGGTATTCTGACTATGTGAAATTACACGAACTTTTCTAGCAGGCCATTTACTACCTCCAAGTACTTCTTCAGTTGGCTTTCTTTTGTTTCAAAGGTGTCCTTTACCTAATTAACCACGATTTGAGAGTCGCTGAAGACTGAGTTTGATTTAATCTTTATCTGCTGAGCTAGGCGGAGGCCTGCTATTAGCGCCTCATATTCTGCTACATTGTTTGTCATTTTAAAAGTAAAACGCAATGCGTATAACGTCTTAATCCCCTTCGGGCTTGATATGAGGACTCTAGCCCCACTCCCATCTTCGCTGGAGGCCTCATCTACATGCATGATAAATGTATTCAGGGGTTCTTTGATTTCATCCACTTCAGCATCTTTTATGGTAGGTATGGGTGCCTTCAAGATGGAGTGTATCTCTATCAAGAAATCAACAAGAGCTTGGCTTTTTATCGATTTTCGGGGTCTGAAGTTGATTTCGTACTCCTCGAGTTTGATTGCCCACTTGATTATCCACCCTGATGTTTCAGGCTTTAGTAGTATTTACTTTATAGGCACATCAATTTGCACACAAATAGGGTGTGCTTGGAAGTATAGATGAAGTCGCTGAGTTGCCGTTATGAGTGCTAGCACCATTTTTTTTATGGATAAGTACCTGACCTCAGCTTTGTGTAGAGCTCAGCTGACGAAGTAAACTGGCTTCTGAGTTCCCCCTTCTTCCATGATGAGAACGACACAGACTGCCTCCACTGCAGCAGCTAGGTAGAGGTATAATGTTTTTCGTGCTTAGGTATAGTAAGGTGGGAAACATTGTCAGATGTTGTTTGAGGTCCTCGAAGGTTGTTTGGCATTCAT
>JBDJHY010984045.1:0-24543 GCA_039654485.1 Withania somnifera
CTCACTTTTTCACAGATGCCGATCACGCTTTATTCCACAGCTAACCGAACAATAGAGGCACCAGTCGAAGTGTCTATTCTAGCCACTACTACAGAGGTTCTGTCAGTACCTGCAGCACCTGTTGTGGTACCAGCTGTGGCACAGGCAGCAACTTCTACTCCCACACTTGCTAAAGTATAGTCCCTAGATATTTGCAGTGTATTATGGCAGTTACTGAGTGCCTTGGGAGACCCTCCGACAGATGGGACACAGCCAGCAGTCCTAGTAGTGCAGCCTACAGTACAGACAACACCTCCAGTTGTACCGGTAGTTACTTCTACACCGGTTCTGGTTCTGCCAGTGCCTATTGTTGCTCCTGCAGTGGAGCAAACTTCAACTATGGATGACTTAGAGCAAAAGCTTCTGACTCGCTTCCTGAGGTTGGATCCCCCCAGATTTACTAGAGCACTGGGAGAGGATGCGCATGAGTTAATGCTAGAGTGCGAGGAGAGGTTGACCAACATAGGAGTGTTGAAGACCCATGGAGTAGCCTTCACCACCTATCAGATGCGTGGTGCGACTAAGCAGTGATGGCAGGAATTCTTGGTATGCAGACCCGCAGGTTCACCGCAGTCGACTTGGGCTGAGTTTTATGAGGTATTCATGAAGAAATTTATTTCTAGGACTGAGAGAGAGCGCTTGAGAGAGGAGTTCCAGAGATTAGAGAAGGGAGCTACGTCTGTGGCTGAGTATGAGACCAAATTCCACCAGTTATCAGTATATGGGGTAGAGTTCATGCCTACAGAGGTGGAGAGAGTCCGCAGATTTTCTCGTGGGTTGAGAGATAGGCTCCGCGAGGAGGTGGCCTTGTTGGTTTCTGAAGGTTGTCCCTTACAGGCCGTAGTTGATCATGCCATCTCTATGGAAGCCCTTATTGTGAGTCGTGTCAGCACAATGAGAAGAGGCAATGACAGCGAGGAGGTTATAGTAGGTCCTGTTCAGGATGGCATAGCCTTACAGAAGAGCTAGTTCTTTACAGTAGAGCGGGCATGCGGGTTCTGGTAGAGGAGCTCGATAGAGTGGGCCATGTTATAAGTGTGATCTTGCAAGCCATTATACCAAATTCTATCCTCAAAGGGGGGCTATTCTACCTACTCCAGTAGCTGCACAGCCAGTGAGAGTAGTGCCTCAGCCAGCCGCAGCCAGCTAGAGGTGGGGCACATGGGGGTCAAAGAGGTAGTAGCCAACATGGTAGGAACGGTGGTCACAGTGGTGGTAGACATGGTGGTGATCACCAGCTTTATACTATTCCTGCCTGACCTGAGGCTGAGGTATCTGATGCGATTATTATAGGTGTAATTTCTGTGTGTGCTATACCTACGTCATCTTTATTTGACACTGGATTTACACGTTCCTATATATCATCTTATTTTTCTCCCAGCTTAGGGTTGCTCAGTGATTTGATGTTTGTGTCTATGTGAGTTGCTACCCTAGTAGGGGATTCTTTAGTAGTAGATTGGGTGATCCGATCTTGTTTGGTTTCTGTTGGTAGGATAAACACGTGGACCAACTTGATGTTGCTAGATATGGTGAATTTTGATATCATACTGGGTATGGATTGGTTATCTCCACATCGTGCAGTTTTGGATTGTTATGCCAAGACTGTTACCTTAGCATTACCAGGTTTATCGCCAGTGGTGTGGCAAGGTTCTAGTAGCCACGCACCAGTAGGTTTTATTTCATGCCTGTAGGCTAGGAGGCTAGTAGGGAGAGGGTGTTTGGCATATCTAGCTTATGTTCATGATGTACAGGTTGATACCCCTGCTCCTAAGTCAGTCCCTATTGTATATGAGTTTCTTGAGGTATTTTTGGCTGACCTACCAGGCCTACCATCAGAGTGTGAAATTGATTTTGCTATTGATTTAGAACCGGGTACTAAGCCCATTTCTATTGCTCTTTATCGTATGGCTCCTGCAGAGTTAAAGGAGCTGAAGTTTTAGCTTTAGGATCTATTAGATTAAGGTTTTATTCGTTCCAGTGTGTCAACTTGGGGTGCACTAGTTTTTTTTAAGAAGAAAGATGGTACGATGAGAATATGTATTTACTATCGGCAGTTCAATTTAGTTATTGTGAGAAACAAATATCCTATGCCGAGGATTGATGACCTATGTGATTAGCTCCAGAGTGTAGCGGTGTTCTCTAAAATTGATTTAAGTTCTGGTTATCATCAGTTGTGTATTCTCATGGAGGATATTCCAAAGACAGCTTTCAGGACCCACTACGGTCACTATGAGTTTTTGGTTATGTCTTTTGGGTTGACTAATGCCCCAGCAAGATTCATGGATTTGATGCATAGGGTGCTTAAGCTCTATTTGGACTCATCCGTGTTTGTGTTTATAGATGATATATTGGTGTGACATGGCTAGAGTTTGACCTATTTCATCATGCTTCAACATCATTTCAATTAGCCCAATTATTGTCCCAACATGATGAAATATAGTAATTTCAAATCACCAAAGTCACCCCAAATGACAAAGCAATTAGCAAGTAACAGTTAATAATTTATAAAAAGTCATTAAACCTAAACTTGCCTTAATTTCGAACAACCACACCACTCAAGAGCTTTTCCTTTCAATTAGCCTCCAACTAGTATACTGCTCACTTCTTTGCTAATACTTTAAACAGTATGCTGCTTGGTTAGAATTTTAATGAACATACAGATATTTCAATGAACGTCACTCATGTGCAACTGCCATTTATATGGAACCTTTCCCCTCTCTGGCCTTCAAAGTTCTCATTTGAATATTTGCTACTACCACCAAGATCTGCTCAGACGGCTGCTCCACCTGGGCTCGTGCCGAAGGTTTTGCAGTGACCGTCATGCTCTCCTAATCAGCAGGGCCTGACACTTGCCCCGATGCCCGGGTGTAGGTCGCGTGCTTAAGTGCCATCTATTTTTTAGGCTAGTTGATTCAGCAGGTGAGCTATTACACACTCTTTAGTGGATTTTGACTTCCATGACCACCGTCCTGCTATCTTAATCAACCAACCTCTTTGTGGGGTCTAGGTTAGCGCATTGTTTGGTACCGTAACCCGGCTTCTGGTTCATCTCGCATCGCCAGTTTTTCTTACCAAAAATGGCCAACTTGAAGCTCTTGAAAGCTTTTGCAAGTCTAGAAAGGCTAGAAGCCACTAGCTAAGACCTTTTGTCACTAAATAATGTTAGCAATTTATAAAAAGCTATTAAACCTTAACTTGCCTTAATTTGAAGAATCAACCTATTCAAGAGCCTTCCCCTTTAAGGTTGGCCTCAAAATCTGCACAATCAAGTCACCCATATAAGAAATATAATAAATAAACACTAATCAACATCCAAAACCAAATAAGCAAGGTTTGTGTAAAAATATACCCAAGCCCCATGGAACCAAGATCAAATTTTGATAGAAAAATAATATCACTCAACAACAAGGGATGATAAATATTAAGCTCCATAAAAAATCCATTCCATCACGCTGTTAAAATCACAAGTTTTTATCAAATTTGAGTTGTTCATTTTACCCACTTATTTAGGCCTTAAAACCATGAGTTTTCTAAGTAAAATCACGCTAAAGTGTTGATAAATCAAATAAAGAAGTGATTGGAAAATTTAACTAATAATTATCTTCAATTTCCTCTCTCAACTTTTCAAAAAAATGATGGTTTTAGAGGTTTTGCATGAGTTTTTATAAGCCAAAATCGCTCCCAAACTGTTTTAAAACACATTCTAGGTACAAGAGGGTTTCATCACAAATGTGGAAGTCTGGTCGCGGACACATTCCCTTGACAAGAGAATACCATCACGAATGCAATGTGTGGCCCATGAACGCGATGTATTACATAATCAAGCTATCGCGATCGTGGGAGGTCCCATAGCGATTGCAATGAATAACATGCCTCCCCTCCACAAATGCGGAGGGTCCTGGTAGCAAAACAATTGTTGTTTGACATCAGCAAACACATAGAGGAAAATGCCTTCGGACACCCCCAGGGATTCAATCAAAATCCCGTGGTGACAAACTGTATATACAAATATACTAGTTTTGACATTCCATACTCAATAGAATCATCAAATCATACGTACGAGGTATTCTTGACCCAATACTAGTTAAAGTTCCATTTTTAACTAAAATAACTAAGATGATCAAAATACCTCTGGGGATCAAGAAAAATATAAAAGACTAAATTTTAATCAAAATCCTCTTAGCGAATCCAATAGACCGTTGGATTTTTTATCTGACTCTAAGACCAAATGTTGGCCCAAGTCAATCAATTCACTTAAAACATCAACTTTAGCCCGTCTAAACACTCAAACTCACAACATATACATCGGCGTTGAACACTTTAAGTTGACGAGTACGGCTAGAAAATATTAATAATATGATATAGTTTATATAAGGCATTATCTGATGGAAGGGTAACACTGATACGAGATACTATGTGCTGGCAGGATACACTGATATGAGGAACTAGATACCGGCGGGATAACACTATTGCGGGGCACAAGGTGCCAATTGTAATTTATTATGGTTCTGAAAGTGGGATGTGAGGTTCTGATAATGATCATGTGTTTGTTACTTTTCTGCACTTTTTTCTCAGTGTGCTCAAAGATCGAATAGGGAATCTATGGGTGAGTGTGTTTTCTGTGTACGCTGCATTTCTTATAGGGGACTTGTCAGTGTTTAATTACTTTAATTTATTATTCATCATTGCATAGTTGTCCTTATCAGTTACTTGTTGCTTCATGTTGTGTGGGATTAGTGCTTTATACTTTTATTCATTCAATTATCCTTTCACATGAGGTTACCGGTATACCGACCATGTTCTACTCTATCTTCTTTGATTCCCATTTACTGTGTTATATTTCACATATATTGTTGCAACGGTGCCAGGTATGTTCTCTTCCATTTCCTGTTATCCTGTTATGTGATTAGCTAGCGCTATTAGTCTTTATGACATTTGTTTCGTACTTAGTTGCTAGTTTTCCTGTGTTGTCCTATTTGTTTTTGTGACCCTTGTTGTACTCTATTATTTACTACTCTTATTATTATATGCTCAGTGGGACCTCGAAGCCTACTGAGTACGAGTTGCTTCAGCAATTTGTACTCATACTACACTTGCACATGTACAGATCCGAGTATAGGTTCCCATTCGTGATATACAGACAACTGTTCATTCAGATCTTAATTACATCGGAGATTCAGGGTGAGCTTGGTGTCCATCTTATTTATAATCAATGTATGTTTTCTACTTTTTTTTTATTATGTAGATCGCCTATTACGAGTTCCCTACGAGGCCCTTAGTAACCGTGTGGGTTATGTTTTTGTCTACCTTCATGTGATTTCGATCATCATTTATGATTCTTTAGGTATTTCAGCATGTTCTTTGAGGTTATCACTAGAGTCGACGTAGGCTATGACTTACTTATCTCATATTGGGTAATTTTTATTGTATATGCTTGGAAACTTTCTAACTCAAGGTTAAGTTACTAGTTTTCATCCGCGTTACAGTTTTTATCTTGTTGATGGCCTATTTTGGTGGATTTATCATTTGTTGTACTTCCCTAGGTCTATGAGGCCCTTCCTACCTATTTCAAGCCAACTCTAGAAGATATTTGATATTAGTGAGGTGATTATACTAGTGAGATCTTGGCAACTATCCAATGGGTTTATGTTCGTTGCTTAGAGCCAATCTAGGTATGTCGATTATTTTATGTCACGAGCATTCATTTATGTTTTAGAAAGCAATTAGGATTTTTAAATTATAATAATCTGAAAGTGATTTATTAGATTATGTATTTATATTTTCCATGAATACGCACATGTTTATTATGGAGTTGTTTTCTAGAATGTTGGATCCAATTCTCTCCGTCATTGTATTATCTGGATTTCTTTTGACTTGGAGATAGTTAGGGTTTAATGAGATTGGATTTTTCCTACATGGTTGGGCTTGAGATTTTTCCACTAATATATGATATACGTTCTAAGGCCGAGTTTTTTTGTTTTTCTCTCTAATAATTATGCCACTAGTTATTTCTTTTACGAAGATATTTTACATATGAGTGACCCCATCACGGACCATATGACCTAGGATGCAATCCTTGAGGTAGGTTACGTCATTAAGGGATAGGTGTACAGGGGTAGGAGGGATAAGTATACTTGAAATCCTTTTGTGGGTCCTCTCTTGGCAGAACCATGTACCGAGGAAAGTGTGTACCGGTGCTATTATATTTCAACACCCCTTTCATTTCATCCTTTGAACTTGGATGTAATTTTCAGTCTTACAAAGGGAGGCCCGTTATTTTACTTATATGATGGTATGATTTGTTGAAAGCTAATCTTTCTCTAGTTATTTCCCTTATTTCACTCAATGTTAGATTGTTTCATTATTTGTTTGGTATCTATTTTGGTAGTTCTTTTATGTGGTTGTTACTTTGGAGCTCCGAATTTGTGTCATGTTTTTAATGATTTTATTGTGACTCAGATACTATGTTTTAAACCCTGACAATCGAATTTTTGCATACTTGTTAGCTGATATTGAGACTACTCCTTTTTTATAATTTTATCACAGTTTGCTTGTTTATGCTTACTTTTCCTGGTCGTTCTATGAAGCCTATTAGGAACCTATACTTTTGGTACTCACTCTACACTTCTGAATCTTTTAGTGATGAAAATCTTTGTACAAGTCAATAGAACATACACGATCAAGCGAGTTATATTTTTGTTGTGTTAGGAGATATGGTTAGTCGTTGATATTAATGCTAATCGGTTGTCCTTTTGTCATCAAACATGTCTTGGTTGGGTTCAATACTGTTTTTTCATTTTTCCCCCTATTGCGGGTTGTATAATATTGTACTATTTTGTATGTAGATGCTCTATAACTACCATACAAGGTTTTGGGAGTTCTGTTATGTCATGTATCTTTGTTTTTCTTCTTTTCCTCCACCTCTATTTTATTTTCTTTTTGGGGCTTAGTACTGTCTCACCGTTCAATGCTCTGGTCCATGTTTAGGCTTGTCTACAACTGGACAATAGATTCCATCAAAACTTAATTTTTGGGTTGTGGCATTTTTATTATAGCCTTTATATGTAAATCGATTTTAAGGCAAGGTGGTATGGTCAATAGACAAGATTGAGGAGTTCACTGATATTGGGTTTCACTCGGTAATTAGGAGTTCAGCATTGATTTTTGTATATGGATATTGTATTTAAATTCCATTCTTATTAATTTAGTCATGAATACTATTTCATACTTATTTAATTAATCCATGGACTTGATATTTTTAAAAAATATTTTTAATAGAACTTTCATATTCATAGATAAGATCTGGGTAAAGGTCTATTGATTTATGATATCCTAGACAAGATCCAACTTGACTTTCTATTATATGAAGAAATAGACATGATCTGGCATTATGAGTTAGTAGATATGATGTAGCTATATAGGGGTCTTGCGAGTCTCCCAAGGATCCTACCTTATAACATGTCTTTATAGAAGAGGTGTATAGGAAATGGACATTGCATTCAATATCATAAAATTATATTACATCATTCATTTTCCAATTGTTATGCTTTGGAGTGCTCTCTATGTATTGTAATTTGAATTATTTTTACCCGTCTATGCGCAGGGCTTATTATTCTATTTTTTCTCATTATAATAATTATTTAAACTTAATTAGCGTATGGTGCCTAATAAATATTAGTTTTTTATATTCAATCTATATTTTCTACATTTTTTCTTCTATAGATCCCCTAGTACGAGTTCCCAGGAAGACCCCTTGTTCTCATGTGGGTTATATTTTTTCTAGCTTCGTGCGATTTCAATCTTCATTCGTGATTCTTTGGGTATTTCATCATATTCTTAATTGTTATCATCAGAGTCCGTGTAAGCTACGACTTACGTATCTTATATTATGTATTTATTATTGTATATGCTATGCAAATTGCTAGCTAAGGGTTGTGTTACAAGTTTGCAGTTGCGTTACTGTTTTTATCTTAGTTGACGTCCTATTTTTCTGGATTTATCATTTGTTGTACTTCCTAGGCCTATGAGGCCCTTTCTACCTATTTCAAGCCAACCCTGGAAGATATTTTGGGTTAGGGAGCGGATTATACTAGTGAGATCTTAGCAACTATCTAATGGATTTATGTTCGTTGCTTAGAGATGATTTAGGTAGGATAATTTGTCATGAGCATGTATTAATATTTTAAGGGGTAATTAGGATTTTTAAATTTTGATAATCAGAAAGTGATTTCTTAGTTGATACTTATATCTTCCATAACTGTGCTCATGTGCATTATGGAGTTATTTTCTAACATGTTGGATACTATTTTCTCACCGTCGTTGTCATCACTGAATTTTTTGGACTTGGAGATAGTTGGGGTTTAATGAGATTCAATTGTGCCTACATTGTTGGACATGAGATTTTTCCACTGTGATAGGATATACGGGCTAAGCCTAAGTTTTATCATTTTTTCTCTCTAAAAATTATGCCATTAGTTTTCTCTTTTATGATAATTTTTTACATGGGAGTTGTCCCATCGCGGACCATATGACCTAGGATGCTATCCTTGAGGTATGTTACATAATTGAGGGGGAGGTGTACGGGGGTAGGAGGGATAAGTATATGATAAAGCCTTTTGTGGGTCCTCTCCTAGCAGAGTCATGTACGAAGGGTGTGTACGGATGCTATTACATTTAAGCACCCCTTTTCATTCCATCCTTTGAACTTGGTCATAAATTTCAGTCTTAGAAGGGGAGGCCAGTTGTTTTACTTATATGATGGTATGCTTTGTTGAAAGCTAATCTTTCTGTAGTTATTTCCCTTGTTTCACTCACTATTAGATTATTTAAATTTTTATTTGGTATCTTTTTTGGTACTTCTTCTTTGTAGTGGTTACTTTGGAGCTTCTGGTTTATTTCACGTTTGTCATGAATTTTTTGTGACTCCGTTACTATGTATTATACCCTGATAAATGGTTTTGATGCATACATGTTAGCTGATATTGAGACTATTCCTTCTTGTTTGTAATTTGATCGCACTTTATCTGTTTATTCTTACTTTTCCTGGTCGGCCTATGATGCCTATTGGGCCCCTGTACTTTTGGTAATCACTCTACAATTCTGCACCTTTTTGTGATTAAAATATTCTTACAAGTAAGTAGAGCATACGTGATTGTCTGAGTTAGATTTCTGTTGTGTTAGGAGACACGATTAGCAGTCAACATTAATGCTAGTCGGTTGTCTTTTTTTCATTAGACATGTCTTAGCTGGGTTCAAGATTGTTTTTTCGTTGTTTGTATTGTTTTTTTTTATTTGTAACCCATTGCAGGTTGTATAATTTTGTACTATTCTATATATAGAGCTCTATAACCATGATACAAGGTTTAGGTAGTTATGTTATGTCATGTATCTCTTTGTTCTTCTTCTCCACCTTCTCTCTTTTCTTTTCTTTTTAGCATTTGGTACTGTCTCACCACTCATGCTCTGGTCCATGGTTAGGCTTGTATACAGCTGGACTATAAGTTCCATCACAACTCGATTTTTGAGTCGTGACATTTTTATTATAGTCGTGATATGGAAAATAATTTTATGGCAAGGTGGTATGATTTAAGGACAAGATTTAGGAGTTCATTGACATTGGGTATTCACTCGGTAATTAGGAGTTGATCATTGATTTGTTTGATATAGATATCGCATTTGATTTCCCTTTTTATTATTTAATCAGGAATACTATTTCATATTTATTTAATGAATCCATGGACTTGCATTTGGAAAAAATATTTTTAATAGAACTTGCATATTTGTGGATAAGATCTCGGTAAAGTTCTATTGATTTATGATATCATGGACAAGATCCAACTTGACTTGCTATTATATTAATAAATAAACAAGATTTGGCATTTTGTGTCTTTAGATGCGATCTAGGCATATATGGGTCTTGCAAGTCTCCCAAGGATAGTACCTTATAACATGTCCCCGTAGAAGGGGTGTATATCGATTAAGAATTGGACATCGCATTCAATAGCATAAAATTGTATTACATCATTCATTTTCCAATTGTTATTCTTTGGAGTGTTCTCTATGTATTGTAATTTGAATTATTTGTATTAGTCTGCGCGCAGGGCTTATTATAGCATTTTTCTCATTATAATAATTGTTTAAACTCAATTATTGTATGATGCCTACTAAATATTAGTGGTTTATACTCAGTATATGTTTTCTACATTTTTTTCTTATGTAGATCCCCTAGTACGAGTTCCCAGTGAGGCCCCTAGTTCCCTTTCAACTATTGTAAGAGTCAGGATGAGCACCAACCTTTGGAGATTTTTTTGATTTCCTTCATATATTCTTTCATTGTTTCTTAATGTTCAAAAAATGATGCATTGTATCTATAAGAACCCATTCTTGTACTAACCTAGAAAGTTCATATCTTGGCTTAAATAACATAATAAAATCAAAAAGTTTTTCCCTAGAGTCACTAGTCAAGTCACGAGTCATGAAGAGCTCTCCTTATTTGTTGCCCAAATTGTCTGAAGAATTATGAGAATTTGATAAAATGTTTTCATTTTGAAATTCCTTAAAGAATATTCTAAGTTCCATGCCAATTGGAGTTATGTGGTGACTCTAAGTTACGAGTCGTACTGTCCAATCATGGTTTAAAGATCAAGAAACTCAAATTTCTAGTCCTTTAAGTCACGAGTCATGACAAAGACCTACAAGTCATACCTTCGACCCGTGGTATCCATAACAAAAGTTCAAAAAAAAAATTTTTTAGAGCTAAAGGTTAACCCATGGCTCATGAATCATTACCTTAAGTAGTAGGTCAACTCCCAGGACCCTATAACAAAAAAGCTTCCTGGGATTTCAAAAGTCATAGTGGGGTATTTCAGATCTTTCACGCTTTAATTCGAGGGTCTAAAACCAAAACTTATCATTTTATTGGATTGTCTTTATGATTTCAATTATAAAAGATTTACATGAATTGAGACTTGTAGCATGATCTTAACTTGTATTACGCAAATTATTATCAACAAGCATGCTTAAACTTGTTTAATATAGATTTTGACAACCATCATGATTTTAGCATATTAAAACAAGTGAAATTCATAGGATGATCCTTTTAATTTGTAATTTTTAAATGTTAAATGAATTTAGCAAGCAACTTATCATGATAAAACATGATAAGAAACTAAGTAGATCTATTTCAACAATCGTAGTCTATTCAAGCTTTAAATTGCAACCAGACGGCCATCAATTACCAGTATTAAATAGGGCATCTTGATATGTTCGTATGGTATATTTTTAGGAATTATGAGCATAGTACATGTTTTGGGTGGATTTTTAGAACAAAAAGGACATTACTTTACTCATTATTTGAGGGTAATGTTTGTGTTTGAAAACTGTAAAACAGCTAGCATTATTTATAATAATTATTTATTTAAGGATCCTTATCTTAGTATTACATTACAAGCCCAAGTTTTTGCAGGTTAGGACAATGTTTTTTGGCGTTGATGTATGACACCAGACCTTTTTTTGTGTGGGTGTATGACACTAGACTTTATATTGTTCATATCTTATTTTGTGTATGTTATTAAAATCTCCCATTCGATGCTCAAGTTTTATACTAAAACAACTGCATTAGCCCAAATAAGATTGTATGACTTTTTATGACATTATAAAACCTGTCAAGAGATTTATGAGTTTCTTATTTACGATTAAGTTTGGTCATTGTATAGTTTTTAGAGTTTGTTATATGACTTGTTTCCTCATCTCCTATTTACATATGTACTAATTATTTTATGTTTCTATCATGATTTATGCATACACCCCCATACTAGTAAATTCTATGTATTGGCCCTGCTTTGTGGATGCATCTAATTATGATAACAAGGATATAGTTCTCTCATCTTATCAATGTGGTCAATAGAAGACAGTTCCAGAGTATCTTGGTGCATCCTCATAGACCGAGGTTTGGAGTATCTCTTTTATTTTATATCATGTCTTTATTTTAGACTTACGTTATGAGAATTATTTGTCTTAGAAGATTGTGCTCATAGTAGAGATTTTGGACATGAATATTAGTACTTTGTTAGTCCTAACATTGATCATTTATGTCAAAAGTTGGAGACTTCATAAGTTATTCTATTTTTATTAAATTTTACGTCCTTCACTTCTCCTCTATGTATGTCTCGATTTATGACTAGGTGTACATACCAAAGGCTTTCTTGGGATGACTTGTGGATCCTAAGAATCATCTTATGTCTAGTGGGTATCCTTGTGGCATGAAAAATATTGTATGAGAGCCTAAATATTAAGTATCCTAGGGATTTTTTGAAATCATGCTTACTAGAGTCTGCGTGCCACACATATAACAGAGAGGCTACCGAACATTTAGGAAAGAGTCTAACTTATTCATTTCTTCACTCGCACTATGTATTGTAACTCACTTTTTCTCTCTTTCTTCTCTATCAAATTAAACACATCTCATTGCATACAACCAACTCGTCAAACCAAGGAAGCAGTCCAGCCTTCTCATTCCACTCAACTTGAGCAACAAATCACTAATGAACTTTTGAATTACATTCGACATTTGGATCAAGGAGTTTCTTCCTAGTTTAATGAACAAATCTCTAATCCTGCAACCCCAGTAAAGAATACCATTGCTTAGAGAGTAACAGATTTCATCAATATGAATTCGACCGAGTTTACTAGGTCTATGATAGAAAAGGATCCTTAGAACATTCTTTATGATGTTATTATTCTTGATTTGATGAAGATTAGGGGAGTGAGAGAGTTGAGTTGCCATCATACCAGCTCAAAGACGTGAATCACCTTTAGTTCACTCAGTGGAAGGGATATAAGGATGTGTGTGCTTCTCTAAAAATTTGGGAATGTTTTATTAAAAATTTTATTAATAGGTTCTTTTTGACAGAGTTGAGGGAAGTCAAGTATTTAATGATTCTTACGAAGGTTTCTATGTTAGTGAAGAAATCTAACCTGAAATTTATGCAGCTGCCCAACTACGCTCCTAAGACTGTTGATGATCCTAGGGACAAGATAAGCAGGTATGTATCTTGGATAAATGACTTGATTAAGTAAGAGTTCAAAACAATAATGCTTATTAGGGATATGAATATCTCTGGATTAATGACATATGTTCAGCAAATGGAGGAAGGGAAAATCAAAGAGGGGGACAGACAAAATAAGCAATTGAGGTTTTATCATCAAGATCAAAGTCAGTGGTAGAGATAATTTGGGTAAATAGGCCTCCTTCTCGTAGAGATTTTGAGTACCATCTTCATCTTCATCTAGTGCACTATCTCTGACATTTTAGAATTATCAGTTTAAGAACGAAAAGCCCTCCAAGGCCAAGTGTTAGCGTAATTCTCTAGCTAATATATGACTTTCCCCCACTTGAACTTAGTGTGGGAAGAACTATCAAAGAAGATGTTTAGCCCGACAAGATGGATGTTTTTGTTTTGTTCATCCCGTTCACAGTGTTAAGGATTTCCCTGTGGCAAGAAAAGGAATCAGAATTCAAACAAAGAAAAATCTACTAAACCAGTAACACCTCCATCCTATACTTTTCAAAGGGGTGCTACAAGTACCGATGGTAGTTAGTGACAAGACCATATATATGCACTTAGGTCCTGCCATTATAAACAGGAGTCACTGATGTTGTCACTAGAAGTGAAAAAGGAAGGGGTGAAATTCTATTATTCTCTTTCACTAAGCTGGCTCTCTACTTGATACAGTCAATTCTTACTGCAATCTAATAAATAAATAATGTAGAACAGTACAAAAAGTGAAATACACACGATATTTTTATGTTGGTTGGGGCTAAAATATAAGACTTTATCCAGTCTCATTGGGTTGCACGAGGTTTCCACTATATGATATTTCCTATTGAGTATTAAAAAACTCAGTTTCATTCTTTTTGCAACAATGATTGAGTAGGATTCAATATCAAAATACTAAGACTATGAAAAATCTATCCACATCTTTTGTGTCTATTAGGATTATAAAAAACACACAAACAACTGAGCCTGTTAGGAGCCCATTTTACAAACCACCGGCTAAGTCTATTACTAGCTCAGCGACACTGATCTTACCATTTCAATTAACTTAGATAGATCCTAATAAAAACTAACTCTATCAGGAGCCTAGTAATCATGACACTTTGATATTATGACTCCCTCAATTTTTTCTTTCTTTTAATTTTTGGCTACAGTTGTATACATTAAGTGATACATTGTTAATGAAAAGTAAAGAGAAGAAAAAAATAGTTTGAGGATTTAAAATCACTAGTTCTTCCTCTTGAATACTCACTCCTCATATAGATGTCTGAACTAGCTGTTACATCCCAAGTGTATTTATCTTCGAAAATAATTAAGATGATGTTTTCTTCCCAATATTGAATTTAATGTTCCTCTTTTATTTCATTCTAACACTTTGAGACATCAATGAATATGAAAACAATTCATGATTATCAAGTCTTTAACGTTATCAACAATTAATTTTCTTAACTCTTTTGTAGCTTTCTTTTTACTTTTTTGAATATTCTAGTAGACCTAGTTTGTGAGCTAGACATTAGATTGTTGTCATCAATTGAAATCCAAATAACAACTATCTCCCCCTTTTTTATGGATGAATACATATTATCAATTTTAAGATACTCCCCTTGTTTATGTGCTTTCCTAAAAAAAATATGTTAGATTTTTTATCTTCTCCCCTTGCATGTACACCTTCCTGCACAAAGAGGGTTAGTACTTATCAATATATAGTGTTAATTTTAAGATGTATTTTAAGATGTTTAAAACTATACTTCCTCTCCCCCTTTGGTGTCTACCAAGAAATAGTATTGAATGAAAAGAAGTAGAAACATTCTTTCATTTGTTTAACCATTAATTAAAAAATCACATTTATTAGCACAAAATTGTAAATTAATAGATTTATGATTCACCTAATCTCCTCTAGTGAGATAGACGATGCTGTTAACTTTTTCCTCTTTTAGAGCTTGAAACTTTTCCTTAAGCATTCCTATCATTTTATATCCATTGTTTGTTATGTTTCTTGCTATTTTGGTATATTCCTTAATCATAGGTTCTAGCAATAGTTTAATCTTACAAATATCATTATAGGTTTGTTAAGTGTTTCCTTTTATATACTCCATGTGAGACTGACTTGTCACTAGAAATTTCTTTAATGTTTCCATTTTTTCCTCAATGAGGTACAACATTCCAAAGGTATAGCTAAAAAATCTAAGAAAACAGAGACTAGGAGATGCATTTTCTTTTCTTAGTACCAAAGATTTTTCATAGAGATCATAGAGCATGATAATAAAAAAATTTAGATTATAAAATTATTATATAACTAGGGAAGGAATGTAATGAAGATCAAAGTTGTTTTCTATACAGATTTTAGAAATTATCATCCCATATGGTAAACAGAAGAATCACCAAAAATTTCAGTCATATGGTTTATAATGAGAGATGACAATTGAAGTATCTTATTGGCAACCATAAAATAGGTCAAAATAATATCATGGAACAATAAGTAGTAGACTAAAATAAGATGGTGGCAAAACTATGAGCAATGATTCTTGTCTCAAAAGCTAATAGTGAGTGTTTAAGTTGAGAGGACTGATGCACAAATAGAAATTTTTTCGCTTGATTAAATGATAGATTAAAATTAGAAGACGAAACATCTATAGAAGATAACACAAGACTAGAATACTTGATATTAAATATGTATTAAAAGATTACTGGACTCACAAAGATGCATTTTCCAAGGACATAGGTTTCAAATGCATCGTTTCCAGCAAGCCTTAGATTTTAATAGAAGAGATGAACAAAGGGGTCAAAGATTACAAAAGGAGTGGAAAAAAAAGAGATTTTTCGATTTTTTAAAGACAAACACATCTTTTATGTTTCAAATTACTGATGCTAGAAAATCAAAGTCAATGATTTTTCCATAAAAATAGGAATACCCACTCAAGGATGATAATATACAAGCATGATTAGGAACCCTTAAATAAAATTTCCCTTCATATTGAAATAAGAAGAATGAATTTTCATATGAAATTTTTTTGTAATGTGAGTTATGGGAGGTGATTTTGATATTGAAGACTCCATAGGACTAAACACTAGTGAGGAAAAATGTGTGAACTTTCCATTATCGGCACTCCTTCTTACTAGTATGGTTAACACTTGTTGATAGGGAGAAATTTTTTGAGTGAGTGATGATTAATGTAAAAATAAAAGTATTACATAGAAGAGTTTAGGGAGTTGAAAAGGATTATTGAGAAGTGGAACAATTAATACCCATTAAAAACTATCTCTAGAGACTATAATATTTTAAAATATTATGTTAATGGATTATCAAAAATCTTATATCATGCTTTAGAATTTAAGAGATCGCTATTAAAAATATTCTAGAACAAAAGTGGTTGATCTCTCTAGTTGAGGCTGCATGAATTTCTTCATATTCAAGTTGACATGTGGGAAAGGCTTACTTTACTAGTGGATCGACCGATGACTTAAGCCTCTTTCTTCCTCTTATAGGGTGTTTACAGAGTGTGACTCTTCAGTTAAATGTTTTTCAAATTTTGTCCTAGTCAAGCATAGACTAATTCATAGACCTTTGGACTTTGATTACCAAGGAATAGAGACTTTACAAATAAAGCCAGAGGTGGCATTCCATTACTGTCATTTTTTCTATATATGGGTACTATTATCTCTGCCCTCAATGTGCCTAAAGAGCCTTTCTTGAGACTGTTCTATATTAGTTAGAATTAATTGGGTTTATTCTAAGATCAGGAGTCTTACCTTTTTCTCAAGATTCTTTGGAAGTTTTTCTTTTAGTTGGCCTACTTGTTACATTCATTAATTGCAAGAGTTATTAGTTGCCGTTATAAATTCTTCCATTCACAATCCATTCTATTGCCTCTGCTTAATCAGAACCCTATATTGATTTCAGGTTCAGCTCATGGGTCTTGCAAAACAGATTCAGACTAGTTTTGTTTTGGTACCTACACTTTCTTGGGTCCAGTATGCCTAGTGTTATTAGCATTTTTTTTGGGGGTTTACATACCCATTTGTGGGATTAACAGAACCTACAACTTTGATATTTATGTAAAATTTTACAATAATAATAACATGAATGAGGGAATCTTTTACTATCAGTTTTCCTCTATAAGGGTGTGCTACTGGCTAATATATAAGTTGTTGATTGACTAGCAATATTTGTTTGACTTCTTCTAATGTTTGAAAAAATGAAATCACTCATGAGTTTTTTATTTACTAGTATATATTTGATTAGATTGATTTGATTTATTCGATCCCTTTCTAGATGTCTTTTTAAGATTTTGAACTTTAGTTTTGAGTTCAAGAATATAATCTTCAATTATGTCTCTTTCAATAATAGTTATTTCCAATCTTGTTTCTAACTCCTTTTTTCTTTTTGAATATCTTGTAGATCATTGTCAACATAGTTTAGTTAACTAATAGCTTGATCTAGTATACCTTTTAACCGATTACAATGATCATAGACAAAGGATCTTAGCTAGATAGGTTCTCCTTGAGACATGAAGCATATTCTTGATGATCTTTACTGTTATTCTTCTGATGCGTCTTCATCACTCTATCTTCTAGGTGGTTTGTTAGTGAGTTATTTTTGGAGTATTATTTTCTTGTTGGAAAATTTGAGGCAAACTGGTTATATTTTCTACAATCATAACATTGAACATTGATGTAAGTCTAGTTTAAACTATTCAACTTATTTATTCTTTTGATCTTTGTTCATCTAAGCTTGTTTATCACTGTTTTAGTGGTTAGTTCTGTCTCATCTTCTTTGACTCCCTTATCTTCATCGTTCGTCTAAACAATTATCTTTTTATGTTCTTATTGACTCTTTTTACTCAGGGAGCCTTTTAAAAGGAAATAATATCTCCCCTAAGTTCATCATTGGAAAGGTGATTAATATTCATACTTTCAATGGAAACCACTTTATCATAACACAAACCAAGAAGACTTTTGAGAATTCTTGTGGTTTCATCTGGTACTAGATAGATTTTTCTAGAAGCTTTCAGTTATTTTGTGATTTTACTAAATCTTGAGAACATCTCTCTACTGATTCTTCATCCTTCATTTGAAAGAGATCATAATATCGTACAAGCAGTGTCATGATGGTTTGCTTGACTTTAGTAGTTCCTTCATAAGTGACCTCCAATTTGTCCCACATTTCTTTATATCTCTCACGACATAAAATCATCTCATATTCTACTCCACTGATAAAGTTGTAGAGATGTTTTGGCTTTATAATTTGTGTCGATAGTTTCTATTTGCTTATTTGTGTAGTTATCAAATGAAGGTACAATATCACTTATTGTTCCATCTTTATTTTTTTGGAGGAACTGATAGATCCCCCGACCTTTATCACCTCCATGTTTTGGCATCCTCTAACTTGATAAAAGATTCCATCCTTATTTTCCAATGAGAAAAATGTTTTCTATTAAAATAAGGTAGTCTTGATCTGAATGTGCCTTCTTAAAATAATGCTCTAGGAATATATTGAACCATGATCTTTACTCACTTGTTTGTAGGAAAATCAATGTGGGACCTTTTCCTGATACCAATTGAAAGTGCAAGAGAGGGGTAAATTGTAATTTTCTCTTTCACTCATTAACTTTATATAGTCTAATATAGGTGAAATATGATAAAGAAATAATGTAGAATAGTCCAAAAAAGTAAATACATAAGATATTTTTTTCTCAATCAAAAACTTATAATGTGATGGTGCCTACGGTCCTACAAGTAGGCCATCCAACCCCTTGGCTCGGAGTAACAGAAATGGGGCAAAAACTAGCTAACCAACATCAATATAAGTAGTAAAAGTAGGATGAAATAGATATACACAAAATACATAAACACAACACCTCCAAAATTGGTGATTGTGACAAGATGGAGCTAATGTATACCAGAGAAACCAAAAGTAATATATACAACTGCTCCAAAAGAAGGTAAATACAAAGAATAGTCTTCCATGAATAAAATAGTACAAAATCTCAACACAGGTAGAGAGCAGGCTAATCCTGGATGTTGAGAGCTCACCATAGTCTCTGAAGTCAAGTAACATCCCTACTCAGCACGATTCACCTCCTGTGATGACCTGTGCTATAATTGTACCTACGATCATGATTGTACCTACGATCATGATTGTACCTACGATCCCACCGGTAGACCATCCAACCCCTTATCCCAGAGCAACAAACAGTGGGTCGACACTAGCTACCCAGTAGTAAAATAAGTAGTTAAAAATAAATATGAAAAACATATACAACAAAATAAATAAATGTAACACCTCCCAGAACCGGTGATTGTGAAAAGGAAGAGAAAAAGTAAGCCAGACTAACAAAAAGTAACATAGACAATCGCTCCAATAGGAGGTAAATACAAAATATCAGTCTACCCAAAAAAAATAAGGAAAAATCCCAAAAAAGCTGGAGAATAAGCTCATCCAAGACGCTGGGAGTTCACTAACATATCCAAATTACATAACCGCCCCTTCTCAGCATTATGATGTTTCCTCCGATGAAATGCACAAGTACATGCACCAGGAGAACATTATAGCAGTATACCATGAGTAACAACAACACAGCGTACCAAAAAGGCATTATAGGTTGACGTCTCCCTATCCAGTAAAAGTAAGATACATCAAGTAAGTAAAATAGGTCACAAGAAATTAAGTAAAACAGTACAAAAAACAATAAATAGCTATAAAGAAACCAAATGAAAGTAACTAGCACAATTCTCAATACTCGGCCTTGCCAAACTACAACTAGCACCCTTATCTAAAAAAAATAATTCGATGAAAACATAAATGATATTCGACTTTTCTAAGGAAAACTAATAAAGGATAAAATCAAACCATTTCCCTATCCCACTGATATATACATAGATAAATGAACAAACATGTTCTATCCGAAGCTCCAACCCACCGATAGGAAAAAACAGGGAAAGCAAGACCCAACATGACTCCTAGTAAATTCGCAAGGTACAAATAAATGATAAAAGATAAACGCAAGAGGTAAAACTAAAATAATGCAACAAACTAAAAAACTTCAGAGATACCACCTCTAAGAACTACCCCAAGGCCCAGCCTAGGGTCAAGCTGAAGAATTAAACACCAAGAACCCAGCCTGGTATGAACCTCGTTTCGAAGGTCTTGCCTCAAAGTCATGAGCTGGGAACCCTATCCCTTTAGATTCCCCACTCTAGATCCACACTCAGGACTCAACCCCTAACAAGAGGTCTCACCTCCGAACACAACTCTAGAGACCCTGCTCCACCCAGAAAATCATCACGTGGTGCATATAGTATAACAAAAAACCTAGTTACAGTTATATCTTTATAAAAATAGTTACAATCTCTTGGTAGTAGAAAAATAATCTATAAAACCATTTTTGCATTAAGTTCAAAATATATCAATTTATAATACCCTTTTCCCTACCCAGGTAATAAATCACACCACGATCCCTAGTCGTCATGGCGTCACAATATACATGCATGTAAAGACAACACCAGAAAATAATAAGCGCTTAAAGTCTAGGAAAGTCCAGGAGCCACCAACTATGAAAAATCTCACTCGATTAGTAAACCAAAAGTGCAATAAAAGTACAAGAGCTATACATCCTACCTTGGTAGAAAGACAAAGTATTCTCGGCCTAAACCAACTACATCCTTCGTACGGACCCCTAAAAGGGTAAACAGGGCATAGAAAATTGAAAAAAAGGTATACAAACTACTCATCCATCCGAGAACGTAGCTAGAACCCAATAAGTAGTCAGTACAAGGCCATTCTAATGAGTCAGTAAGCATATCCTACCTAGATGACTTCATAAAGTCTCCAAAAGCATACTAAAATTGACGAAACACCGCAAAAACATTAAAAGAAGTTGATAATGAGAAAAATAGAGGTCCAGGCATCAAAAAAATGGGCCCATGGTGGCCTCAATCTAAAGAACAATCCAAAGGTAACAACGGGTAGAGCCTAGCCTAGGAAGCATGTGGTACAAAATAGAGCTCAAAATGATGAAGGATGAAGGTAAATTTAAGCTCTCAAAATATAGGAAAATAAATATTTTCACAACAATAAAAAGGGTGATAAAGGGAATTACGAGGAGAAAATATGAGAAGCATGACCAATAATACATCTCAAGTAGTTCCCAACACTTCCCTCACTTAACTATTGATACAAGCAAGGATGGCCCCAATCATGCTATACCAATATTGCGAGGTGTAATCAAGAGGATCCAAGGCTTGGGAAATATTGAAGGGATAAAAGGAGCTCCAACTAGTAGAGATGGAAGATATCTTGGAAAAGAGGAAAGATTTCAAGGACTTGAGTTGATGAGACCCAAACTTGAGGGGTCAATGCGAAGACTTCAAGACTTAAAGAATTATTTTATAGTATTAGGTTACTTATGGGCTAAAGTGTATTTTATGCAAACTTGTTTTAGTATAAATATTTGGCCTTAGATTATTTTCAGGAGATTAGACATATTTGAGAATTGATATTAAAAGTCAGAAGACTTTGTGATGTTATTGTAGCTTTTAGGGTAGATTGTAGGGTTACCATCTAGGCTTAGAAATGGGTTTTTTCCTATTGTTTTTTTAGTACTGCATTACTTGTAATTCATATTGGATGCTCATTTATGGATTAGACTAAGTTTTCATTCCGTGAAGTACAATTCACTTCTCTCTTCGATATTCGTGGAATCAAGTATCTTTCTATTTTTCTTTTCTCATCTTAATTTTATTTTGGATTATTGACTTTACTACTCTATTTAGTTGATAATTTCTACATATCTTTACTTTTTGCATTTTTTCATCCATTTTTGTGCACCTCGTCGATCCACATCATTTGATATCAGAGCTTAGGCTAGTAATTCATTCCATCAAATTATAGTGCTCACTTCATAAACAGAAAATTCATAAAAAAATATTATTTAAAATTTTGGAAAATTCCTAGAACATTTCGAGTAGCTGTTTGATTTTTGTGCTTTCAAGCACTATAATGTTGTTCCCTAGTGTTTTATGTTACATGTCTTCACTTTTGAGTCAATTCGGGTTGTTTTTGGCTATTCTCCTTTGTTGACGTTGAAGATATGGAACTACGATTCATTGGGTTGAAATTTCGGGTGTGTTTTAGGCATAAGAAGTAGTGGGGTCTGTTGCGTACAGAGAAGGATGCACGTGGTTGAAATTTTGTGCAGAACGGAGTCCGTTTGAGGGATGTTGGGTTTTAAGTGATCTTGAGTTTTCTTTTTAAAAACTAGTATGTTTGATTTGTATCCTCAATTAAAAGTGTTATTTTTGTGTTTATATTTTTATAATCTTATTTCCAAGTCATTAGGACCCAAGAAATAAAATTTTGTTCAATTTCGAGTTGATTTGGGAGAATTTGAAAAAATCGTATTCTTGGTAAATTCGTAGATTTTTGGTGGATGATCTTCTAATTTTGTGTTATTTGTTCTAAATTACGTTTTCATTGAGTTTTAAAAGGTGTTAGTACATGTTAAATTACCATTTAGGGAAAGTACAAGGTCATAATTACAAAAGGGGACCACAAAGGAGCAACCCATGCAAGGATTCCAGGCTTGCTGTCCAAGACAGCAACCAAGCCACCCTGGACAATGGTCCACCATCCCATATGGCAGCCAAGACACCCTAAATGGTGGTCAAGGTAAGGGGGGACGGCAGTGGAAGCCTACAGAATTTGGTTTCTTCCCCAGACGGCGGTGAGGGCTCTTAGACAGTGGTTCGCCCTCACCCACGGCTGTCAAGGATGATTGAAAAGGGGTCCAAAAGTTATCTTATCTTTTTTCTATCAATATTCCTTTCCTTATTTCAATTCCTTATTCAATTTTTTCATTTTTCTACTTGTTAATTTTTTTACTTAAACTCTACAACTAGTTTTCAACTAGTGTTTGTTCTACTTAGTTTTTAATTAGTTCTTAGTATCCATTTTATTGGGCTACTTCTTTATCGCTTTTCTCATTTTATATCATCGTAGGACATTCTTGATTCTAGTACATTTTATTCTTTATTTTTCCTTTGTTTTGAGTCGGTGAATATCCACTCCTCCACAAAGTATAAGAATCATCATGAAGTGATTGGTCACGTTAGTTCTCTATCAACTTTGGAAGAATGCATTTAGATACGTCGAGTGGATTTCAATACGAGAGGTGTGACGTTCTTTTATACTAACTTTTTGTTGAGTTTTTTAGGTACACAAGTTAAGGTTAAAAATTCCATCCATGGATTCATTCTATGGCTGCAATGACAGTAGTGAATATGCCTGACCAACGATGGTTCTGAAATATGGTGATGAAACTCATGAATGTGAAGGTAAATTCTATGACCACTCTGATGGTTCTTGTAGACCTGAGGATGAGTTTCAAGAATATTAAGATGGAACTTATAGATATAAAGAATAGTGCTATAAGGACTATGATAGTTCTTATATACGTGAGGATAAGTTTTAGGAATATAAGTGTGATTCCGATGACGATGATATATAATGTTCAAGTTATAATGGTGCCTTTAAAGAAAGGGGAGTAAATGAGGAAAGGAAGTCATAGAGCTACACTCTATCCCCCTTCTTGTGCATTTTTCTATCTGTCTCAAGGGAATCGAAGGGTAGATGGGACACAAACTTTAGGATGTCATGTGGACCAAAGTAAAAGTGTGGTAAACCAAAGGCTCAAAGTGCAAAGGTCTCAATACAACTAATGTATAGCATGGATTTAAGTATATGTGGTTGTTTAGGGTTTGGGATTGATTTAATAATAATAGTACCTTAACTACATTACACCTCATTCAATCGAATGGTTGGGGCTACATTGGGTGAAGAGACAATACCCATATCTGGCTCAGGTGGATATTGGATAGATAAGAGTGTGAAAGTACTCTTTTCACTTGGCCAATATCAAAAAGAGATTTGGTACGACATCCTTCTCTTGTAAGGTTTTCAAATCTTTTTGGGAAGTCACTTTTCTAATCCATTTAATTCTTCATGCCATCATTACGCATGGGACCTCAACAATAATTACCTCTTCTTGGGGAATCCACATCAAGAAGCATGGGTTAGAGGAGTACGTTCAGTGAAGAAAAATAGTGACAAGGCCCTCAAATTGTGCAAGAAAATGCCAGCCAAAGTGCAAATATTAATAAGGACCTCTTGTGAGGGTGCAGTAAACAAGACACACCATATGAGGTTGGAACTAAGGATTTTAACTTAGAGAGTGAATCCTCCACTCCTTGTACCACCAAATGGAAGATTAATGTGAATATATCTTCCATTTCCTTACTCAAAATCCTTGAAAATTTTCCCAACTCCAACAAGATTGAAAGACAAAACAATGAGAGGAGTAAGCAAGTGTTATGTTGAAACTCTAGAGTGGAAAAAGGAGAGGTTGTAAGGAGTGACGTGAGTGAGTTTTCACAAGCTTACACTAACTTTTCT
>JBDJHY010984046.1:0-14459 GCA_039654485.1 Withania somnifera
AGGGATCCGAACTATCGGTCCCAGCAAGTCATAAATGACTTGGGGCAACTACTGAAATACTCTAGGATGCAAGATAATGCGTATTCATAAAAAAAAAATGACCTTAAGGGTCATTACACATGAATCCTCAAAATACATGCTCTGTATGCATAAAGTTTCAAATACTGCTGAAACTTCCCAAAATTGGAAAATTATTATTTTAGGGATCAAAACATGAAGAATAAGACCCATACTGCAATTAGTGAATTGGGTCATAAAATGGGTCCCAAAAAGGCCAGCATGCCCTATGTCTTAGAAAATCAAACTAAAAATACCAGCATAAGGGCCTTAGCTCATAGAACACGTGCTTCGATTTTTGATCTTAATTAGACCAAAGAAAGGTCCAAAATTTGCCTTTAAATGTTAACACTTTTATGAAAATATCATGAACTAGGTGATCTAAGAGAAAACGAGCAATTACATACCCAAAATATGGATAATAATGACATCGATGATTTACTAAGCTCAACCAACAACAGACCTAGTCAAAACCATAATTAGGATGAACGATTCAGTTGAAAAACAAAAATCAACATAGGAGCACAAAACCAAGATTTTTGAGAAGAGGATCTTACCTAAATGATGAGGAACAAAAATATAAAATCTCCCAAGATGTGAACACAAAAATTACCAAATAGGGCAAAAAAATTAGACTTGGAATGTGCTAGGGTTGAGGGAATTTGAAAGAAGTATTTGATGGTGAATATGAAAAATTAACTATGGGAACACATTTTAAAATCTGCTCAAGGAATGAGTTATCGATTAATAATATTGATAAATAGGTATTCCCTAGAGACTTAGAAACTATAAACAAGAGCGGATACCAATTTATTGTTTAAAATACAGATAAATCGACATCACAGAACGAATGGAAAACTTCCTTACAGATGTTGATTTATTAGTAAAAATGTCCAATGAATTGGCATTCCTACAAGGATCCCCAACTTTGAAGTTACCAATTTACTGGTACAAACAACCAATAAATAAGTCTGTAATGCACCAACAAATAATAGTTCCCAAATAATCCAACAAGGGGTTCAATCTTGAAAAACTAATAGCGCATTTTAGGTGGAAAACATATTCTAGATTCAATAACATTAACAAAATAACCATTTGAGGTCATTTAAATTAAAATGACACCCAAACCAAAGAAATTCAAAAAGTTGCATTTTCAAACTTTCCATAAATGATCAAAAATTAAGCCCAAACTCCCCGAGAAGTATGCTAACAAATCAACTATCACAAAAAACAATTCAAATGTTGAGGAACCATTGAGATTCTTACATGACGCTCCCATCAGAAAAAGACCAACCAGGCTCTAAAATAAGCTTTGGCTGAATTAAATTTCGACAAAATAGTCCAAACTCAAAATGAAAAACCTGGGTAACAAACTTAAGGTCTACCTAGACCAAAGTTGGCATTCTAGAGCTAACAGAATTATTAAAATTTTATCCCAAGCCCGTTTATTAGGATTTTACACTCAAGTTCCACTGTTTTAAAACTGATACTCCAAAATAGAAAAATAGAGGTAATAGGAAAATGAGCTACTAGGGCACAACGATACCAGTCCCAGTGAGTGATAAATTACCAAGGGTAACTACTAGATGGCTCTAAAAATAAAAATAGGTGGAAAGCAAGAAAATGAACAAATGGATCATACATTTGGGCCAGTCTAGTAGGCTTCAATTGATGTTTTAGTAGAGTTTTTGTTCACCCTCTATATGGAAGTCTTCCCGTGTTTATGGTTCTTCCCACTGTGGTGGTAAGTTGAGTTCAAGTTGTGGTTCTCTCCAGAGTTAGCCATAAGGGCCATGTTTTGAGTATGGTATTATTGGCCACTTTTCTAGAGAATTCTCCTATTGGGGTATTATTCATCTTGATTCCTAGTATGTTAAGCCTTTTAGATCAGTGCCAACACCATCTATAGTGGGGCACAGGTGTGTTCCCATGGTAGTGGTCAACATATTAGGTCGGTGGTTTTAATGGTGGTCGTCCTATTTATGATTTGTAGTTTTATTCTATGCCTGCTAAACAAGAGGCAGAAGCCTTAGATGTAGTGATTACAGGTATGATTTTTGTGTGTTCTTGATTTGTATCAACTTTGTTTTACCCACATCCAGATTGGGGTTGACTAGTTAGATGTTACCAGTATCTATGCATATTGCTACCTTATTTGAGATTTATTAGTAGTGGATCGGGTTATCACATTATGTATGATTTCTGTGAGTCATCTTGATACTTTGACTAATTTGATGTTATTAGATATGTTGTATTTTGATATTATACTAGGCATGTGTTGGTTGTCCACTCATTATGAAAATTTGGATTATTATGCTAAAACCATTACCTTAGGCATGCCAGGTGCATCTTTGGTTTTCAGTAAGGGCTCTAGTAGTCGGACATCAATAGGGATCATGTTAAGCCTTTTATCTAAGAGGTTAGTGGGGTGAGGATGTTTGTCCTACATAGCACATGTTCGCAACATTCGGGCTGACACTCCTATTCCCAAGTCTATTCTATGGTTTCTAAGTTTCTTGTTGTATTTTCAACCGACCTATAAGACTTTCCACCCAAGAGGGATATTAATTTCATTATTGACTTAATGTCGAGCAAAGACCCATAACTATTTCTCCTATCATATGGCTCCTCAAGAGTTTAGAAAGCTTAATGTTCTGCGCAAAGATTTTTTATATAAGGACTTTGTTTGTTCTAGTGTGTCATGGTAGGGTACACAAGTTTTGTTTGTTAGAAATAATGATGGTACTATACGTATGTGTATTGATTACCATCAGCTAAAAAAACTTAGACTTAAGAATAGATCTCCTATACTAAGGATTAATGACTTTTTTATCAGTTTCAGGGTGTAGAAGTGTACTTTAAGATAGACTACAGGTGAGGTTACCATTGGTTAAGGATTCGGGTAGAGGACATTCTGAAGACAACATTTAATACTCATTATGGACATTATAAGTTCCTAGTTATGTCTTTCAATTTGACTAATTCCCTAGTACAATTTATGGACTTGATGTATCGGGTGCTTAATCCCTACCTTGACTCATTTATGATTTTATTCATCGATGTTATCTTGTTTTATTTGCAGAGTGAATCTAATCATGAGAAGCACTTGAGGGTGATAATTCAGAAACAGAAAGAGCACGGGCTTGATACCTAGTTCTCAAAGTATGAGTTTTGGTTGGAGTCTATTGCATTCTTAGGGAATATAATATTTAAGGTTGGGATTAAAGGTTATCTAGTAATTATTCAGGTAATGTTTGATTTGTTGAGGCTAACATCTCCTACTGTGATTTGGAGCTTTATTGGGTAAGCAGTTTTCTACCAGTGTTTTATCGAGGTTTTTTCATTGATTCCAGCACCTTTGACTAAGTTTACTAATAAATATATGGCCTTTTAGTTGTCTAATGATTGTGAGTTGGGCTTATTTAGGCTTAAGGAGTTGATTAGTTCAACGCCAGTTTTGACCTTGCCAGTTGAGGTTTAGGGTTTCTCTAAGTATTGTAATGCTACTGGTGCTGGTTTGCATTGGGTTTTTATGTAAAAGGGTCGAGTTATCACTTATGCATCGAGATAGTTTATGGTCTAAGATCATAACTATGCCACCAATAATATAGAGTTTACAGCGGTAGTGTTTGTGCTTTAGGTTTGGAGGAAATAGTTGTATGCGGTCCAGTGTGAGATTTATATTAACCATAATAGTATTTATTAAATTATGAGGCAGATGGAGCTAAACTTTTTGAAGAGGAGGTAGATTATGTTACTAAAGGATTACGATTTTACTACTCTCTACCATTTGTACAATGTAAAAGTAGTGGCAGATTCTTTGAGGTGGAAATAGGTTAGTATAGGTAGTTTTGTAGACCTAGCAGTTTCAGAAAGATTGTTGATATTAGATGTTCAGTAATTGGCTCGTCGATTCATTATATTGGATTTATCTGACCATAGAAAAGTTTTGGCTACTATTTAGTCCATATTTTCTTTGTCATATTAGATTTGACAGTGTCATCTTTAGGATCAGCACTTGGTTTCTCTTCGCGATAAGTTGTTAGGTAGAGAGGCCAGTAGGAATTCTATTGGTTCAGATAGCTTTCATTGGTATGGTGATCGCATGTGTGTGTTGTAGGTTGGTGAGTTTATTTAGTTTATATTACGAGAGACTCACACCTCTAGGTATTCCATTCACCCAGGTGCAACTAACATGTTTCGTGATTTGCACCAGCTATAGTGGTAGATTGTAATGGAGAGGGATATTTCTAAGTATGTGTTCTTGTGTTTGAACTTCCATTTGGTTAAGTATGACCATTGAGGGTAGGGTGGTTTGATTTAAACACTCCCTATTTCGACTAGGAAATGGGTGTCTGTGACTATGGACTTTGTGTCATGTTTTTTCTGGGATTAACTGAGGTCATGATACTAGTTGCGTCATTGTTGATAGATTGTCGAATTCACTCACTTCATTCCTACTCACTCTTCATATATTGCTGAGTGTCTGGCTTAAATTTATATTCGTGACGTTATTCTATTTCATTGGGTTCCCATGTCTATCCTTTCTGTTCGAGAGACATAATTCAAATCATAATGTTAGAGGTCTCTCTATTGAGTTTTGGGTATTGGGTTTCAATTGAGCACAACCTTTCACCCGCAAACTAATGGTCAGTCCAATCGGACTATTAAGTATTTGAAGATATGTTGGGAGCTAGTGTGTTGGACTTTGGGGTGCTTGGGATCAGCACTAGCATTAGCAAAATTTTCTTACAACAATAACTAGCATTCCTGTATTGAGATTCACCAATTTGAGGCATTGTATGGTATGCGGCATAGATCACCTATTTGATGGTTCAATGGTTTTGAGGCTAGAGATTAGACTTTATATTTTTTTAATGATTTGATTTATCAGGTTCGGTTGTTCAGGAAAGACTGTGGGTAGCATAAACTAGGCAGAAGAACTATATAGATCATAGACTTTGTGCCTTAAAATTTAGAGTTACTAAAAAGTCTTCCTGAGAGTTTCTCCAAAGCATAGTTTGATGAGGTTTGGTAGGCACAACAAGCTTACACCTATGTATATTGGGGCATTTGAGATTTAGGAGATGGTTACTGATGTTTAATTACCATTTGGTTCTACCTCCTATGATTTTAGCCATTCAGCTAGCTTTTATTGTCTCGATGTAGTGGTGATACATTTTGAATGAGTCCCATGTTATACGAGAGGATTCAATGAAATTGAATGACAATCTATCTTTCTTTGAGTAAATGGTTAAATTTTTTCTAAAGATGTTAGAAAATTAAGGACTAGGGAGATTCTAGTGGGTCGAGTGAGGTGAATGTACCATCCAATCGAAGAGGCTACTGAGGAGACTAAATGTGAGATAAAGAAGAAGTAAACTCAACTGGTTGACACATTAGGTACTTTCCCTCTCTTTTTTTTTTCTTCTTTTCTTGACATTCAAGGATGAAATTCATTTTATAGTTGATGTTGCAATAACCCTCATAGTCATTAATGAGAATTACACGATGAATTTATTCTAAAGCTTTTTAGTAGATGCCCTATGTCGTTTATGGCTTTCTAGGACAGATATTCTGGTCTCTCTGGAGGCTCGGTTGAGATTTATCACCTTGCCTAGTTTAGAGCCTAAAACTAAGTACTCATTGACGTTAGTCAACTTTTTTTCTAGAAGTGCTCGAAAAAAAATTTTGATAGCTTTGTAATCTATGGAATGCCGAGTAAAGTCCAGATGGTCCTTAAGTTTGTATTTCGGGGTTTTGGTTTTGAGGTTGTGCAAAATGGTAATTTTTCATTTTGTTTACTACCTAATATGGAGTTATGGTGGTGTTTTTGTGTTTGAGTGTCAGAATGGAATTCTAAAGCTTTCATCAACTTCTACAAGGTGATTTTTTTCTAGTGAGAGTGTTGGTTATCTCACTAGAGTTATTGTGGTATTTATAAGGTGTTGATGGATCTTTGAGTATTTTAAGGTTAAAGGTTGACTTGGTAAACATTATCCTAAAATTATCATGTATCCTTATTTCGACTGCACTATTGAGTCGAAAATGTCATTTCGGGTATGTGTATAGTTTGTTTGCATAAACTGGATAATGAACACATTTCTAGTGGTGATTCAAATTATATTTACACTTATATGTATGCTTTTAAAAATTGTATCTGGTGCAGGTAAAGTGTTCATTGCAATCGAAGAACATTTATACCTGATCGAGATTCTTTAAGTTTTCCTATACGCGATTGGGATGGCGATGTGTTTCTATTACTCCTTCAGTGTGATTGCATGCCCTCACCAACACGATCACGAAGCCTCAATAGTCCTATATTCATTGCGATCGTAATGACCAAATCACTTACGCTACACAATTGCGACATTATTTCACGTGATTGAGATGAGTAATTAACTGGTTGTATAAATATTTCTTGCATCGATTCCTAGTAATGATAGGAACCCTGTACGAAGTTTGTTTTCGATTTTGGCAAGCAAGGCCTACAAGCCCATTTTAGGCCCCGTCTAAAACTTAGTATATATTATGTTGTTAAACTCACATTAAACCATAGATTCCTAATATAAAAGTTTTAGAGCCGTTAGAGAGCCTTTCCTGTATGTCAGGTTGATATTTGAGATTTCCAGCACTTTGTTTGTAGGAGGACAAGTAGGCTCCATAGGGCTATCTCTAGTATATAGATATGCTAATTTTAATATATAGAATCTATAAGATAGGTTTCTAGATTGCTACAATGTACCTGTATTGCTTCTTTTTTCCATACCCTATTTCTGTCCTATATTATCGTTCGGTTAAATACGATGCATGTGACTTGTGACTTAGAATTATCCTTATAATGGTTTTACGGTGACCCTGGAAGTAGTACAATGCCGATGCATAGGGTTGTTTTAGTATTTTTCCCTTGGGTTAGGGTTGTTGTATTGTGCTTCTAGATGTATCTTAGTTGCACCTGTGCAGGCATAGTTTGGCTACAAATATAGATATCTCTATGTATTCTTCATTCATTCGACGAGGGGATGAGCCACATGCTCTGTTTTGAGAGTTCATTGGGGATGGATCTTGTATCACCTCCTGATTTTGTTCATGTAGGGGCTAGATACTGATAATAAGGACAATATCGGATGATGACATAATATATGATAACTTGGAATATTCTTATAATAATATAAGTCAGGATCTTTTAACTCTTTAGACTCGATAGTGTACCGAGCACCCAAGATTACTATTTTTATTTGTTTTATCTTGGAATCACACCGTGGCACTGAGACATTTCATTTCACTAATTAATGTTGGGACTTGAGTCTGACTTTGTTCTACAGTGAGTGCAGCTGCTTGCAATTGAGTCAGTTATCATACGACAGAGAGTACAACCTTTTGACACTTATCACACCTATTGGTTTGGATAATTTTATGATACTTGTTCCCTTGAGGAATTTGTTGATACCACTATATTAAGGTGTTACACTCCATAAATTGATGTTATTATTGTTATGAGGCAATGTATGTCAGACAGTGAGACCTTTCAGGCTCTATAACATGGGAATGTGAGATTATGATGGTGTTAGATATTGTATGTGGTAGGCATACCTCTATGGACCTTGCTTTTGCGCAACATCGACTAGAAGAGGGGCATAGGATAAATCAAGGATATACAGCAATTAGTATTAGCCTTCCATGGATCCTACCTACCGGACCTACTGGTATTGGAGGAGGAATGTACACAAGACTTGGTACTTCATGGTGTGTAATTATTTTTCTGCACTTGTTTGCTTCAGTATGCATTCGACGTATAGGAGACCTACAGGTGACGGTGTTTTCTATGTAGCTGTTATTCTTATGGAGGATTTAGTATTATTTGTTTTCTTTCTGTATTTACTATTTTATTATCATTACTATATATATCTGATACTACCTTTTTATGTGAGATATATCTGCGAGACATTATTTGACTATTCATTCTATTCATACTTTGAGGTTATCAATATACCGTCCATGGTCTCTCGTTTTCTACTTATCCATATATTGATTATTTACTATTTTTCTTTATATATATCATTGCAAGGATTCAAGGTATGTTCTCTTCTTTTACCTGAGATCCTGTTCTAATGTTTTAGCTTGCAAAGAAAAGTCTATCTGTTCACTTGCATCCTATCTGAGTAGCTAGCTTCTATGTTGTACTATTTGATTTTTTTACCTTACTTTTTGGTATTTCGTTAGTTACTACTTTTATGATTGATATGTTGCTAGTGGGACTTCAAAGACTATGGGATACAGGTTGCTATCGACAACTTGTACTCATACTACACCAGTTCCTATGGAGAAGAGTTGAGTAATAACGTCAAACATTAATTTTGTGGAATGACATTCATGATTGCTTGCTATTTCTTTCAGAGATAAGGGTGACATTGAGGTCCGTCTGTCCCTGCTCTCTCTTCGGATAAGACTTAGCTCTTTTGTACTTGTAGAGGCATACTTATGGCAGATTTTGGCTTATACTCTGTAATTATAAGCTCTATGTATTTACAATGGTACAACATTTAGGGAATTTATTTATTATGTTATTATATTCTGCTATTTTTTTCGTATCCCCTATCCTTTATACATCTTTATTCTACTTTTGTATTTCGCTGTTGTTGATGGTATCACTCCGTTTAGGCTTCGGGAGACAGTGTAGGTTCTCCTACTAATGTGATAGTAGGTACAATCATGATCCAAGAAATTGGGTCATGCCATAGAGTTAGCATCAACCTTGGAAGAATTAGAAAGAGCATAAAAAGTGTTCATATATGTCAATAGCGGAAGAAAGAATCAACATATAGTATATGGGTTCCAGAAACTTGAGAAAGTAAGGAAATCAAAAAAGGGTCTCTATTAAACCAAGACAACAGGTTGAGACAAAAAGAAGATTACTATATTCCATTCTAAAACATATATGTTTGTTTCGCTATATGCACCAATTTCAAGAGATTGTGATTAGAGTTTCGAAAGAAATAAAAATGGAAAGACCGTCAGGCCTTTACCGTTATAGTCATCTTAGTAGGTACACTTTTCTTACATCAAAATGGAAAACACCTCATCCATCCCAGTGTGCATTAGGTTACCGATGTTATACCTTGGCGCCATTCATCCAAGATGAACTGTATCGGGCATTAGTGGAATGCAAAAAATTGTAATTATTTTTCAAAAAGTGTAACATTCTATTACAATTGTGGTTCTTAAAACATTTGGTAAAGAAGGATACGCCATGGGAAATGGATCATACGACCTATTTTCATCACTTCTTCTCATATCTGACTTTGTTTGTAAACAACAGGTATAAAGTAAATGATAGTCCATTTTTGTTTTGTTTCAACTGCTTGTAGACTTGAATAACGGAGAAAAACAGTTGTCCAATAGTATTGCCAAAGGAAGAAATTTTCTATTTCTAGTATTCACATGTATCTGAGGTACTCTCCCATATGTAACTTTGTATGGTTAGAAAATTTGGTATTATGCAAAAGGTCTGCAAAACTATGGATATGAAGAGTTCATGAGAAAAGATTGCAAAGGAGAAATACATCATAAGTTGTTTATCATCTAAGAATGGAAGAAGAAAAGGGTTGGAGAAAAGTATGCGAAAAATTGAGTTCAACCAAAAATCACTAATAATTAAAAATAATTGTTATGAAAAGATATAGTTAACTCTGTCAGGTTCGAATGGATCATACCACCCATTAAAAGAAGGACCATGAACAATAAAAGAACTGCTTTATTCATTGAAGACAGACTAACCATAAAACTATTGCATAAAAGGTAGAATCTTGTAGAGATTTAATTAAGGAATGCTAAATAGTGTTTGGTCTAACTGGATGGCTGTATGGGAAGGAAAAGTTTTGTTATGAATTCCTTGCAGAAGAGGATTGAGCATGATTTGAAGGTATTCAATTACTTATGAGGGACCTTTATATCTATTTTCCCTACGTGGGTAGGCTTCCTCTTTTCCCTTGTGTGAGAATATTTTGTTCGAAAGTATTTTTAAAGCAATAAAATAATTAAAGAAAGTAATTCTCCAACATCACTAGGCCTGAACCTTGGGAATAATCAAGGTCACCGATTTAGGGCATGCTTTATTGTGTGATATATATATTTGAATGATATGTAATCGGGTAATTCTAAACCATTCATGCACCCATTATCTAAACTTCACTCACATAAAAGTCCAAACAAATAAGACCCAGCTATTCATTAGATTCCTAGAGAGTCTGCAACATTCTAAAATTTTCTCTTTCAAAAAAGACATTAGTTTAGAAAAGAAGCAAAAAAATACCTTAGTAAAAGTGAGAGGAGTTCAATAAAAATATAAGTCTCTGAAAAAAATTGTAAAAGATAAAATGATCAGACAAGACACAATAACTCGAGCATTGGAAATGAATAGTAAGATGGCTAGTATCAAAGAGCAAATGTCCATCACAGATTTACAAGTAATGATGATTAGGAAAAGGCTTAGGAAAGATTAATAAGAAACTTACAATCAAATGAAGAAGATTGCACCAAAGGAATGCACTGGCACTGAATTCACAAAAGATAATACCTGGTTTGTACTCAATTGGTCAAAACATAAGAATCAAGCAGTGATGCCAACACGAGTAAGGCAAGGAAATAATTGAATAACTATGGCATCATATTATTGACCTAAAGCTTGTACCATAATTATGCTATCTTCCTACCTCTTTATTGTGCTAACAACAATAGGAATGTTAGATGTAGATCGAAATGAAAGGTATCCCTGTCTTCCAAAAGACTCTAATATGAAATATTCCTACCTTCCCTTACAAATAGGACACCTCATCAATAAGTGGCCAATCTTGAAGCTCAACAAAAGAGTATTGGTCAACGATAGGATGAAGAATATGTGGGGTTATGGAAGATATAGTAATTCATGAATACTGCTTCACTACTTTTTGAGAATCATACTTGAACATCTATTTCAAGCTCATCAACAGTAGGATTATGGAACCAACTATAAGAAATAAGGGAACAATGAGTTTTCTTGGCATTAAGGTTATGATAGTTTCCTTTTCCTTGAAAGGGAAAGAGGACAGGATATTGAGGATTTTCTTGGATTTTGTTCTCTTGGATTGGATGATAGATGAAAGAAAATCATATTGGAATTCCTACTCAATCAGCCTGGAAGAAGAACTAGCAAACTAGATAGAATCTAATTTATTTTACAAAATTCTTAAAAGTAGCAAGACTATTGTCTTAAGTTTTTCACAGCTATTTAATCTAAATTAAAAAAAATTAAGTTAATGTCCAACCTTTAAATTCTTGAACTACATTGGTCCTAAATTCTTCTTAAGGATTTGTAGGCAGCCTTATGTCCTGACCCCTAATGAAGAAAATATATTTTATTTCTTCTCTCCTTTCACATATTACCCAAAGTGGGCATATTCCTACTCAGTAGATCAAAATCACCCCAATACCCAAGTATCAGTCCATCAACGAAAAAGTATTAAGTATGTTTTTTTTGTATTAGGTATTTTCATAGAATATTTTGACAAAGAAACTAACGAGTATTGCCTTTTAAGTTAATTTTTATGAAATAGGTGTAATTGAAGCTAGTATGTGCAAATAAGTTCACAGACCATCCTTATTTTACAAGATCTAAGTCATATGAAAATTCCCCTCAAAACTCAAAACAGTTAATTGATAAAGGAAAAACGATTTCCATTAGCGGAGAGGATAAATTGACTGAATTTACCATCCGAGATATCATGATTGCAAATCAGAATCCTATCATCTTTGAGCTGACCTAGATTTGGAAGGTATGATTCGGGATCTGGATTAATGCTATTGTAATGACATGTTTTGTCATTTCCTTTCTCTTAATATTTTTCTATTCTTATAGATGTACAGTACTTACCCCAAGTTATTTTTAACTTACTGGGACTAGTAGCTCGGTGCCCTGGTAGCTCATTTTTTCATTATCTCAGCTTTCTTATTTTGAAGTTTTAGTTTTGAAATAGTGGAATTCTAGAGTGAAATTGTAGTAAATATCATCAGAATAAAATTGCAACAGTTCTTATAGCTCTAGAATAGCGTCTTTGGCCTAAGTGGACCTTATGTTCATGTCCCAGGCTTTTCATTTTTAGTATCGGTTGTGTTTTGGAAATTCAGCCCGCCAAAGCTCATTTAGGAACCTGGGTGGTCTTTTGGTGATTAAATGGTTCACTTCCTTTAGTGTTAATTTTAGTCTAGTTGATTAAATAGTTTGCTTCTTGGGGTATCCGGGCTCGTTCTTAGTTAGTTTGTGAAATATCCAAAAATTATCCCATTTTGATCCTTTTTGATTTTGGGGTTGATTTTGCTCAAACAACCTCAGTTGGTTGTTTCGTTGAATCCCTTGAGTCCATAATGTATTTTCCACAAAAAATGCTCTCTTTGTTTTCTAGAATTGCACTCGGGATGCTCATTTAGGATCCTCGAAGAATTCTTTTTTTGCTGAGTGTAGTTGCAGGTTGCAGATTGCAACAACAACCCGTAGGATGCCTCTATACCATCTCCTCAGCACCCAGGGATTTTCCCTATTGAGGTATCCTGAGCACCGAGTGATTCACCCTGGTGAGACCGCTCGAGTGAGCCCCCTTTCGCCCTGGCGAAGTCGCCCAAGCGACGCAAGCAGTCTATACAAATGGGTTCATCCCCTTTATTTTAGGTCTTTGGCTTCTTCAAACAATGCCTTAGAAAGACTGTAGAAGCTTGGATTTTAGTATTTTGAGCTGAGGAGAGTAATAGGGAGTTATGTGTGAAATCGTGTAAGTTCGTGGAGAAAGTTTTCTCGGGTATATCTCTTTTTTTCTGGTTTTTTTGCTTATGTAAAACATTTTTTTTTCTTTATTTTAAACCTGTTTTCTCCCTTGATTCATTATCACCTTGAGCTCAATTTTGGACCATGGGTCACCAAAGTTGAGGGCTCCGTGCTGGTATGTTTCATTTAATTTTTTGGGTTATGGGGCCGAATTTTTAATTGGAGTTTCTAATTGCAGCATGGGTCTCATTTTTCATGTTTTTATCCCTAGATTCATAATTGTATAGTTTCGAGTGACTTAGGTTGTGTTAGAGATTTGAACCCATGATACATGCATTTCGAGGAGATTCGTTAGTGCCCAGATAGGTTAGGTTTATTTATGTGCAGTGTAGATTGAGATTTTATTTTGTGCTTTGTAGTATGGGTTGGGCTTTAGTTTGATCGTTGTATTTTTTTAGTTGATATCCTTATTGATTTCCAAAGGCATAGAGGGTGAAGGGTTGTATTCCCAGGTCTTGTCCTCACCGCGTGGGGGCCACATACGATGGGAATAATTTAGTTATTACACGACGAGTATGGTGAGATGTATTTTTAGCTTGTGGCCATTGGCCAACCGTAGATTATGGTTACTTTCTATTTTCATTATTCTCAATATGTGGCTGATATGTTGTGTTATGAGACTTATATATTATTTTTCTTGATTAGTATTAGCACTGATATGGAGAGGCCTCGAGATTGCACTATTTAGGAGAGGCCCTAACTATTGGCATTGATGGGGCAAGGCCCTGAGATTGGCACTGTATGTGGTAAGTCCCCAAGTATTGTAACTGATGGTGCGAGGCCCCGAGAATTGTACTGTTTGGGCGAGGCCCTGAGATTGGAACTATTTTGGTGACACCTAAGATTGGAACTTATTAGGAGTAGGGTGTTGGAAATTCATAATACTGCTCTATTTATTTTCCTTCAACTCAGTGTATTACCTTCTTATTTTTTGTGCTCACTGGGCTTAAGGGAGAAGTCATGATGTAGTAGAGCCAAGTTATAGCATACGCATTAAGGCAGTTGAAGGATCACGAGTGCAACTACCCCACCCATGATTTGGAGTTGGAGGCGATGGTTTTCGTGCATAGGATTTGGAGGAACTACTTATATAGAGTACATTACGAGGTATTCACTGATCATCGCAACTTGCGGTATAGCAATAATGGTGGGTTGATCTCCTGAAGGACTATGATCTGACTATTCTCTTTTGTATGAGCATGGCTAACGTGGTTACCGATGCCTTGAGTTGGAATGTGGTGAGTTTGGGTAGCCTAGCTGCAGTTCCTATTTCTAAGAGACCGCTAGCTTGGGATGTTTAGTTCATGTCTAACATGATGTTTAGGTTTGATCTTCCAGCCTCAGAGCGTATTAATGCCCACTTTGAATTAAGATCATTCTTATTTGAACATATTCTACATTGTCTGTATGAGGACCCAGGTATAGCATAGTTGAGACAGAGAGCCCTATTAGGTGATTTTGATTGGGCTAGGGTAGACTCTAATGGTGCATTATGGGTTCATGGCTGCCTTGCAGTTTCCAGGGTTGGTGATTTGTCACAACCCGACTT
>JBDJHY010984156.1:0-14459 GCA_039654485.1 Withania somnifera
GTATTGACGACCAGAATACTTAGGTTCCTCTTGGATGAGATTATGTTTATTCAAGATTGGGTTGCACAGTCTAAGCTCCATGTACTGATCGGGTTAGAGGATAACACATTTGTGAGTGAGTCATTTGCGAAGTGAGCACCTAGTGGGTAAGTGATAGTTGATCTGCTACTTCACATTCAATTTTGGGTGATAGTGGTCAAGAAATTCAAGTGGAGGTGAGGAAATAAGTCTAGTTGATGATTATATGGTGGTTTAGAGATTTTTATCTTAGGTTGAGTCTATGAAGTAACCTTAGGTATCTTTTTCACCGTGGAGGCATGGGAATACACATGTTCTATTGTAGTGTTGGTTGCCATTAACTATATTTGATGTGAAAATTTAGGTTTTGACTTGAAATTTCAGCCTTATGTAATATAATGGCAGTGTTATTTTTGATAAGTTCACTTGAGCTACGGACACCGACTTTATAAGCTATGTTTTAGACTCTAGGTAGATTTAGTACTTTATTTATTTTTTTGAGAACGAAAATATTTTTAGTGATGGATGATGTAATGCTAGTCAAGGTCATTTTTTCATTTTCAACTCGAATTACCATTTTACCCTTTTTTATTGTTGCATTAAGTCAATAAGTATCGTTTAGAGGTTTGTTTGAGAACGAAATAGAATTATGGGCTAGTTGGAAATATTCTTAGTTCTCAAATCTTAAGGTGTAAAATAGTTGATTTTTAGTCAATATTTTTGGAGCAGAAAATTATAAATCTTTTAGTTCTATTAGCTCTAAAATATGAAATTTAGTCTAGGAGGACCTTTATTTTTATTTTTTTCCTTTCAGTTGAGTGGTTTGACGAGATAAATTTGCATTTTAAGGACAATGGTTAACTTGAGTAAATGTTCGAGGTTAGAGTGCTTGGATTCAAAATCTAAAAGAGATTTAGTTTATTTTCTGGGGTAAAGATTTGTTTAGATTGGTCTTTACCAAGCATGACATCAAGGAGACCTCAAATCAGTGTATTGATATTTCCATTGAGTTCACAATATTGAATTTAGTATGATTACATTTACGGTTTATATTTAGGGATTCCAAATAAATCGCGAGATTAGTATAATTGTTTATGTTATATGCTTCTTTAGATGAATACATGGTCTTCTTAGAATTTTCGAAAATGGAATCCACTAGCTTTGAAAGTAATCATAACATGTGTCATTACATGGAACTAAATTTCTTTTTTTTTTTTTCTTATTAGAATAATAATATTATATGTATTACATACTTATACACAAATAAACATTTTCTACCTTTTTTTCAAGAATAAATTTTTCTCTAAATTCAACTAATAAAGAATCCCATCATGGGTTCTACATTTTTTTTCCTTATAAATTTGTGTAATAGAGATATAGAGCTAGAACAACCAATCATACTCCACTTACAAAACATTACAAAATGTATTCGTTAAATGTATAACTCAAACATGTTCTGGACTAAACTAAGTTAAAATGATTGTGGATGTAAGATTTTTTTTTCCACATTCAGATTGGATATTTTCTTGAAACTTAACACTTGCATGTTTGTAATGTCCATTTTGATATAACTTCTAACTACTCTGATTGAGAGAGATTCAGTGATATTCTAATCCTCAGGCTGTACAAAATCTGTTTGATGATTTGTTTCAAAGAACACTCAAATTCGTATACCACTTAACTAATCTTTCTCTGTTTGTGATTAACAAATGCTTTGAGTGGGATTCAATTAACCGCATTCCTGGTCCCTATAATCTACCATTGTTGAAATTTGTAGCCGTTGAAATGTTCCATTTTCTCTGTGAATTTTGAAAAGGAGGCTTATAAAATGTTTATTTTCATCTTCTATTGCTTCTTCACATGTCTTTTCATCGTCTACTTCTTCCCTCAATTTGTTCAAAATAAGAAGCATTTTTAAACAAGATAGGATTCTTATAGATGTTAATGTTATTGGGTATTCTAAGATGACCCATGACGCCAATCCATTACACATTGATGCTAAATGTGGCAAGAATATTGGTTTCAATAGATTCCTTGTTCCCAGGATACTTGTTGCCTCTTTATTTCCCAGGATTATTTTGCTTATTTTATCATGTGTACTTGGAGGCCTACAAAAGGGCAAGGAAAAAGTGTGAATACTTGTTCTTTAATTCTAAATCAAGTTGAGATTTTTATGGTCTTTTATAAAGTGTTAGTATGATTAATTGTGTGATTTTGCGTGTAATGGGAGCAATGGATATACTGGAAATGCCCGGATGAGTTAAATACTGAGGCCCAGTCGAGTAATGGAGTCAAGCATGTTGGACTTAAAACGAGAAATTACTTAATAATGTGATTCCATAGCTTATTAGTGTGATTTATCTTATTGATTTTTTATAAGATGTTGATAAAGCTTAAATGATTGGAAGTGATGTCTTGTTGTGATATTTGAGATAATCTACTGGTGATACTTGATATTTAGTAAAAGATGCCTGATTATGTCTTGAATATCATTCAATATTACTTTATCATAATACCTTGAATGGGTTTGGTTGGACTGGATTGAAAATGTATTGTGATTACTTGTGATGAGATGATACTATTGAAATTGATTATTGTTATTGTTGTGAATTGGTTACCGTACCGATATGATATTATATCTATTATTTTGGATCACATACCATAATGGTATAATATTATATTTATTATTATAGATCAGAGTACCACACTGGCACAACCTTATTACGATTCAAATATCATACAGGCATAGTACATTGACATTGTCCCCATGTGATCTTGACTATGTTGGTTATCAGCAATAGGTGCATGCATATAGGACTGACATTCATAGTAACTATTTAAACTTCACATTGCATTTACCTTGAAATGTGACTTTTATTTTATTTGTTTGCCCGATGATATTTGAAATTTGATATTTGGTGATGATTGAGTTTATTGTTGGTACTTGAATTGAGGTTGATATTGTGGTTTCTGTTCATATATTAGTACTCTTGTTATGTAGTTTCATAAATATTTTTCACTAGTGAAAATTCTATATATTGGAACTAATGTTGTTTGTTGTGCTATATTTTATATGAACTATGTGCAGGTTTTAGTTATTGGAGGGTGGTCGGATGTCAGAGTTTTCATCATTACCTTATATTAGGACTAGCTGAGGATGCTACTGAATACTGTTGTTTTCATACTCATACTTGTTCTTCTTAACTTTTATGCAAGTATAGTGTTGGGGACCTCGTGAGTTTCTTTCCATCCAGTCTAGGAATATTATTGAGTATTTCCAAAGTAGCTTCTCCTTCCGCACCTAGACTCTGGATGACTCATTTCAACCTTTACTTTGCATTTATTATTTGTAGACAATGTGAAACATAAATATAAATCAAATTAGAGGCCTGTATTACAGTGGACACATGGTTTGCGGGTTTATGTCATAATTCTCTCTTAAAATTTCTAAACTTCTTACTTATTCATATTATTTCAGCACTTATACTTTTTTAAACTATTATTGCTAGTTTCGGCTGACCTATCATGGTGGTAAGAATTGGTGCCATCATGATCGAATTTCAGGTCATGACACATTTTAGCTCTATTTCTTATGTTTATTGTTTAGATAATCATGTGCATCTCTATTCAATTTCTCTACAAAAGATCCCGCAATTTCCATTGTCACAACACCTTCTTTTTAAAGTCATATTTTTTCAATTAACAATCATCATTTCTTCTTATAATGATATTGGTTCTTACAATAGAAAAAATATTAAGGAGAATTATCATACACTACCTACTGAAACTCCTTAATAATTCTACCTATAACTTATCCACACTGTGATGTCAACTACAGTCTTGATGCTTACACAATAAGTCGAGTATTGTCGTGCTCGCTCTTAAACTCACTTTTCTGCCCTTATCCACAAATATGGATTTCCCTACTACTTAAGAAATGAAAAAACACCTCTTAGCAAATGAATTTATCGATAGGTTTGGAAACGAAATCCATATTATCACATGTGACGTCTCTTTCTTAGGATTGAATTAAATAATCCATTATAAATAATAGTTTTATGATTTTTCTTTCATTCGTGAGATAATTCACGTCTCTAGATAATGTAGCCATGAAATCGTTATATTGATATTCCATATGAATGAGAAGTTGACTTTAAGCAAGCAAATCGATGAGACAATGTCCCGTAAGCCGAGGAACTTAGGCAAATTAATCTTAAAATTGACAAATCTGGTGATCTCATGGATAATTTAACTACAATGTCTTAATGGAGTTCCCCTTCCTTAGAAAAATCCTGTCGTTCATCTAACAATATTTTAAGATTAGAATCCCATGAAAAAATTGTTAGGTATTAAACTAGTTCGAGAGATATTAATTATTGATTTTGTTTGATTCAATTTATCAATATAAGTAGGGTTTGTGTTGCAATTTGTCGCATTGTTTACAGGTTGGGCAAGGATCTCTCGTAGACAAAGTCTAGGGAGAGACAATCAGAAGTTATGGCTTCCCTAATTTACCATGGTCTCTAGAGAGAAGAAGAGGAGAGAGGTTGGGGGGTTTTCAACTCAATTATCATTGTTTTTCTTCTATTTAATTTTGTATGATTTTCTTTTTATCTAGAACACATATTTTGAAAGATCTTTTTATCAAGAATCAAAGGTTGGAATGTGATTTTACCTGTTAAATTTGTAGAATATTTTTCTTTTTAGATTTTGGAAAGTTGTTCTACTTTTCATGTGACCTTTTGTCTTTTTTAATAGGGAAACCCACCACCCACCACTCGGTTAACATTCTTTCATCTAGATCGATATTAAATGTGTTGGGGGATGTTCTTATGATAAACGTACTCTAATCGGTCTTAGAATACTAGGATCTGACTCAAATAAACAAAAATACAGTCCCAAGTCACAACAAGTTGAGCCACGACTCGTGAAACACACTTCACAAGTTGTATATTAACTCTTATGAAGCCTAAGAGAAGGGTGAAAATCAGGATCCATTTTCATGAATTGTATCACAATCCATGAGATGAAAACCACTAGTTGTACTATTAACTCATGCTGTAGAAATCCTAGAAACCATCAAATCAGGTCCCAAGACCACGAGTTATTTTACAAGTTGTTAAGTAGGGACAACAACTCGTGGTGTGCACTCATGCGGTGATACTCAAATTCAAAAAACCAGAATTTAGTATCACAATTTTAGGCATGATTTATGGCTCTCACTTCACGAGTCATAGGTCTACTTATGGAGTGGCTAGAATAGTTTTTAGTTCATTTTTTTAAGGATATCCAATAATTTCCCAACCCCCGTATCATGATTCATGAGATAAAAACCATTAGCTGTAATATTAACTCATGCTATAGAAGACTTGGAAACCATCAAATCAGGTCCCTAGACCACGAGTCACTTAAAAAGTTTTGAAGTAGGAACCACAACTTGTGGTGTGCACTCATGCGATGACACTTAAATTCAAAAAACCAGAATTTAGTATCACAATTTGAGGCATGATTTGTGGCTCTCACTTCACGAGTCATAGGTCTACTTATGGAGTGCCTAGAATAGTTTTTAGTTCAGCTTTTTCAAGGATATTCCGATAATTTCCCGACCCTTTTATCATAAGCCAGAAATATTGATTATTGTCTCCACATATCAACTTAGGGTTCTTTTTTTTCTCAAAAGCTCAGTTTTAAGGTTGCCATCACATTTGTAGGACATTCAATAGGGGTTTTTTTTCATCTTTGTGTCCAAATATCCTAGCTTTAGTTGAGAAGTTGTATATTAATTTTATCAAGCTTGCACCTCAATTAAGAAGTATAAAATGGTCAATCAAAAATATAGAACCAAACAATATTATGGTCGATCCATAGGAAATATGGCAGGAAGTATGTCTAGTAAAGATTAATTGAACTAGTGGTTTCTATCTTCGAGGAGGGAGGATTACGTAAATTAATGAAAAAATAATTTTACCAGAAATAGAATGCATTGTATAAGTTAAAAATGAGGGTTGATACACTAGAATTGCATTCCCCATGATTTCATAACTTATTAGGTATTATGTACTAGTAATCTATTCTAGTCCTTAACATTCAAGATCTGACAAGATTGATTGACCTAAATGCCTCTCGGCCCAATTAGATGAATATAAATCATCAACTCTGACTATCACATTTTTTTCCATACTAAGACTTTCCTTGTGACCTCAAGTAAACTATCCATGTTACGGCTCAAGTCATTATATAAAGGTTTATAGCTTCAAATATCTGTTGTTTATTCTCTTTTCCTATTTCAATACTTCTCTCTCAAGAAAGTAAGCCTTAAGGAAAGTTCTAAAGTTGTGCACTGTTAAAAAGCAATAAAAACAAATAAAATAACATTATATGCATGCATACTGATTTAAAATTACTAAGTACTTTAACCTAGTTTGTTATTCATCATGGTTCCCACAATCCTAGATGTGGTGTTTAGATACTCATAATTACAAAAATAATATCAAAATAAATAAAATAATGCATAATAAAAGTACTTACAATAAAGAAACAATAAATTGGAGGAATAATGAAAGACTAACGAAACAAGAATGGAATTAATCTAAAAAATAAATAAATCAATGTTCTCCAGCTGACTACTTTTAGCTCTTTCTAAGTCAAAAGTTTAAAGTTATGTAAAACTTGTTATTATGGAATATTTATAGGTGTGGAAAAAATCTCAAATAAAACAACTGAGTCCAAAACAGACTAGAAAAATAAAACTTGAGAAAAATCCTCAACCTATGTTATAAACTTGTCATTGTTGTGTGTGTCAGATGCCAGTTGTGTGTGTCTTTTATGCAATTGAAATTCCAAACTTTGTTGCATAAGGTTTCTTTTTATATTTTATTAAATTTATTCTATTAAGCTGTCTACTTGATTTTCATTCTATAATTTCTCGATTTTAATTCATTTTAGCACTGAATTTATTCATTTTTGTACCAAGTTATTTATATACAATAAAGTATATTATTAGCACAATATAAAATAATTAATACTCAAAAATAAATAAAATACTAATATATAAGGTAAATAATGGTTAAATATGTATTGTTTTGGTCTCATATTACAACCCTACACTTAGATTGTTGCTCGTCCTCAAGCAAACATTAAATCTCATCTCTCTATATCAAACTAGGAAAAACCACCACTTTGATTTATACAACTAATTAGGTCATATACAATTTGTAAAATCATGTACACCTTCTCTATCCTTGTGCAAAATATACAAATAAATAACAAACTTCTAATCTTATAACTTCAGAGATGGATTCCATCTTATTAATTTTAAGCTCTCTCTGTTATTCTTGTCAAAGAAAGCTAATAAAATAACCTATCTATCATGAAACAAGTTCCCTCACAGAAAAAGATAGTTCATACACTCAATTCAAAGAATCAAATCTAATTAAGGACTTAACAGGAAAGAACAACTGTCATACTGATGAAAGAACTCAGATTTATGCATCAAAAACCATAGACTTGCTCATTATGTACACTTTCACTGATAAGAATGCTAGAATAGAATTAAATAGGACATTACGGGGTTGTAATATTGTCTGTGGGACGGGTAGGAAAACTATATAATAGTGACTTACACTTTCCTAAGCACTTTGCACTTTTAGACTCCATTAAACCATTATTTTCTTATCTTTATTTTTTCAACCCTCTCTTCAATAATTATTTTCTCTACTATGTTTCATCAAATAAAAAATTCTTCAATCAACTTTTTTTAACACATTTTTTTCATATTACATTCTTTCATAGAGTCTTTTACCACAAGTAGCTTTTATTGATCACCTTTTACACTTGTAATTACCCCCAAGGTCATTTTCTTGCATTTCATCTTTTTGTGTGCTTAGAATTTTTTGATAGTTTCCCCAGGTCGTTTATGACTTGCTGAGACCGGTAGCTCGATGCCTTTGTGACTCATTTTCTCATTATCTCAATTTTCCTATTTCAAAGTTCAATTTTGAAATAGTGAAACTCGAGAGCTAAATATTTGTAAATATGCTTGAAATCTGGCAGTTTTGTTAGCTCCAAACTATCAACTTTGGTCTGGATGGACCTTAAGTTCGTATCCTGGGCTTTTTGTTTTTAGTTTAGGTTGTTTTGTGGAAATTCAGCCCAGCCGAATCCCATTTTAGAGCACGGGTAGTCTTTTGACAATTGAATTAGGATTTTTTCAATTAAAACAGCTTTAAAATGTCAATTTTGGGCTAGTTGAGCCATTGGTTTTCTTCTTGGGGTGCCGGACCTTGTTTTGAGTAGGTTTGTGAAAGTCTTTAGTTAAGGCTACATTTTGATCCTTTTGACTTTGGGGTATTTTTTATATAAATAACCTCGAATGTTTATTTTATTGATTTCACTGAGTCCATGGTGTGTTTTCCATCCAAAATGCACTTTTGGTTTGTTAAAATTGGACTTTGGATGCTCGTTTTAGACCCCTCGGAGTTTCCCATTTTTGAAAAGGTTGCTGCAGATCACAGAATGCTCCAGGGCCTAAAGGTTTCCTTGGAGAGCTCTTGCCTGCGCCCAAGAGCCTCCCTGGCGAAGGTCACCCCAACGCACAGGAAGCTGCCCCATCGGGGTCACGCCTGCGACCAAAAGGGTTTCCCAGCAACCCCCTTCCTCTATAAATAGCGCTTCACCTTTTTCATTTCCAGCATTTGAGTTTCATCTTTTGGTTTCTTCTTGATGGTGTGAGCTGGGCTTTGAGTGTTCTAAGCCGCGGGGAGTTGCGGAGAGTTGCATGGGTGATCATGGGAGTTTGTGGTGCTTAGTTTTTTGGGTAATTCTCGTTCTTTACTCTTTTATTTAATTGTACAAAATATTATATTTAATTACTTTAGACCTACTTTTACCCTTCGATTTAATATCTTCTTAAGCTCATTTTTAGATCACGAGTCCCCTAAACTGAGGGCTATGAGCTAGTATATTTAGTTTATTTTTCTAGGATATGGGGCCAGCTTCCCGACCCGGGTTGCTAATTGTAATATGGGTCTTATTATTCCTATTTTGACTCCTGGACTTGTAATTTGATTAGTTTCGTGTGGTATCAACTGTGTTGGAGCTTCGAATCTATGGTATGTGCACTTCGGCTATTTCCGACGACGTTTAGGTAGGCAAGGTTTTATTTGTGCATAATAGAGTGGGTTGATACTATTATGCATATGATATGGCTAGCAGTGTGGGCTTGTCTATTTAGGTTGATCCTTGTTTCTCTATTGTTATTCTTGTTGGATTTCAGGGGCCATTGAAAGGGCATAAAGGGCGAAGGGTTGCATGCTTAGGTCTTGGCCTACCGCATGGAGGCCACTAACCCTAGGAACTATTTTAGCTACGACGAGTGTGGTAAGATGAGCTCTTAGCTGGTGGCCTTTGGCCAATCCTAGACTCTATTTACTTTCCGCTTCCATTGTTATTCATTTTATTATTGCTACTACATTGATACTATTACATATATTTACTATTTGATCTGGAGACTTGGCACTGATATTGTAAGGGTGAGGCCTGATTATTGACACTGATAGCCGGTGTGTGTCCGATGTTATTATTACAAGGGGTGTGTGTCCAATGTTGTTATTGACACTAAAAGGGGGGCGTGTACGATGTTGTTATTAACAATGATAGGGATGTGCCCGATGACGTTATTAATACTGAAAGGGGATGTTTGTTGGATGTTGATTACTGAAATTGATAGGGGGTGTATGCCCGAGGTTGATGCTATTCTACTTTACGTTCTACGCCCTTGTGTATTTCTTTAGGTATGGTGTGTGCTCCTCGAGATTAAGGGGGAGTCATGATAGGTTTTACTATGCTGTTTTTGCTTACCAGCGGGATGGGGTGACAGGTAGGTTTTGTTGTGCTGTTTGTTCTTACTGGTGGTTTGGGACGCCGGTGGGTTTTTGTGTGTTTACTTCTTAATTTGCATTTAGTGGTGTTCTTCTATTCAATTCTTATTTGTTGTTCTTGCATATATAGTACGATGATTAATGGAGTTTAACTGAGCAGGAGCACAGGTGTGTATGCTTACTTCATGTCGGGTTATAGACAGTAGTCTCAGTAGACTGTACCTACCATGTTTAATTCTTGTAGATCTATACTGGCACATCCGATATTTTACTCCTCTTCTTATTATTAGTTTTACTGGTCCTTTTACAATTTCTTTACTATTGTCGACCTGTTTTACTTACTCACTTTATTACTCGTATTATATTTTGATGTCAACTGGGTACCTTGCTTGATACTCATGTTGCACTTCTGTACCTTTTTTCGTGGTGAGATACCGGCAGGGGTTATCAACAAAGCTGTGATCATACAAAAAAGGCCTAGATGATTTGCAGAGATTATAATGAGCTCTGTCATTCGAACCGACTATGATTTTCTTGAATCTGGCTTTATTTATTCGGTCCACAACAGGCCCTGCATTATATTACCTTTACAAGAGATTTGTATTTTTATATCTTTCGTTTATTCAATATAGTAACCCCATATGCCTCTGACACCAAGTTTTGGGATTCGGGTTTTGTATGATTTACTGTTGATTTCATTTTTATGTATTGATTATGCTTTTTTTTATTGTATTGGTCATATTTCAGAGCTCATAGCCCATTACACATAGCTTCGGGTTGTAGGATTAGGCTTGTCTATATGAGGATTGTAGACGCCATCATGACCTGAGATTTTGGGTCGTGACATAGTCGTATTAAAGCTTAGGTTCATTGATATCATTTACGTTAGAGAAAGTGCCTAGTAGAGTCCTACGGATAGGTGCATAGATGTTCGCATCTGATCTTCGGGAGGGTACGGCGTACCCTAGGAAACACTGTCCTCTTTTGAATCCCATCATGTGTTGTTATTCGTATTCTGCTAGAACTTACCTTGACCTTATTACTTTGCGAATGGTTGTAACAGAGGATCTTCAGTAGATCGGGACCCTCCCTAGCTAGCCAAAAAGGGGTAGGTGAGGATACTCCATCGGCTTCTACTGCCCCAGCTACTTCATAGCCACAGGCACCCTTCGTGCCACTGTCACAACCTGTTCATCTACCACCTACCATGCTCAAAGACTTATTGTGGCAGATGCTCTAGAATTAGATGGAACAGGGGAAGATAGGCCCCAGTCATCTGCTCAGGGAACGGTACAGGGTGTATCGCCTCCCCCATCTTCTACAGCTCCAGTATTAGCACTAGTAGTATCACTGGTTGCACTATTTTAGACTACTGTTACTGCCCTTGCACCAGCATTAGCTCTTACTATACCTGCATTTGAGGTGCGGAGGATGTCAGACCATTTCCTCTAAATTGCCCCGGACAGGTTCTCGGGAGCACAGCGGCAAGACCCCCATGAGTTCATTGCTGTTTATGAGGAACGACTTCAGAAATTAGAGTTTCTAGTTTTTCATGGATATACATCACATATTATATGCTAAGGGTGCCGCCAGTCGGTAATGGCGGATATTTTGATATCGTAGACCGCCAGAGTCAGCTCCGACTACTTGAGGGTAGTTCAGAGAGGCATTCCTAGCCTAGTACGTTCTTTGGAGTATCCGTGAGGCATCACGAGCATAGTTTAAGGGCCTGAGAAAGGGTTCGATGACCATATTAGAGTATGAGGCTCAATTTATTAAGTTATCCAGCTATGCCGGAGATCTGATATTTTCTGAAGAGGAGCAGATTTGCCGTTTTGCTCGTGGACTAAGGCCTGATTTACAGGATCATGTTGAGTTACTTCTGATGTTACAGAAGTTATTTCATGATGTTTCTGAAAATGCTTGTCGCATAGAGATCTTGACTCATTTGTCCCAAGAGGGTAACGAGAAGAGGCAGCGCCATTAGGGTGGGTTTCTGGGGTCCAAGTCAGAGGATCATGGTTTTGACTGGAGATTTCAACTGAGCTGACAGCACCAGGCCTCCAATAGTGGGCTGAGCAGCCAGCTCATAAGGGCCCAAGTATTGAGTTTACGAAGCTCTACCTTGGGGTCTTGTGGACAGTTCCAAATAAGTGATATTTTCTATGAGTGTAGGGTCCAGGGCCACTATCCTCAGGCTTATCCCAAGTGTAGTGTATCTTAGGCCGCAGCACTACCTGTTCAACCATTGCAAGCAGTGCCACCAATTAGAGGTAGGCCACCAGCCCTTTGAGGAGCCAAGGGAGGAGGTACGTGGCCAGAGGTAGAGGCAGGGACATGGGGGCACCACGAGAGGGGGACCAGTGCCAGCTTTATGTTATTTTTAATAGGGCTGAGGTCGAGGCCTCCGAAACAGTTGTTATTGGTACGTTGTCTGTATTTGGGTTTTCCTCAATGACTTTGTTTTATCCAAATTTCTCTCTCTCCTATATTTTTGTTTATTTTTCTTCAAGATTGGGTGTTGATAGTGGGCGGGTTCCTCGGCCCTTGAGTGTATCTACCCTTGTAGGTGCAACTCGAATGGTGGATTGGGTATACAAGTCGTGTCTAGTAACTATTTAGGGTCATGACACATGTATTGATTTGATTGAGCTGGCTATGTTAGATTTTGATATGATTCTGGGCATGGATTAGTTGTCCTCTTATCATGCAATCCTAGGTTGTTATGCAAAGACTGTGTTATTGAGCCCGTAGACTTCTCGCTCGAGGTTGTTATGCTTTTTTTTTTCCATTTAGATATGTCAGTGTTGAGTCTTTTTCCCCTAATACTGTGTTGGCTGTTAGTGAGTTTGTTGATGTCTTCCCTACCAACTTACCTGGCCTTCCACCTGAGTAAGATATAGATTTTTCTATCAAGGTTGAACAGGGAACCAGGCCCATTTCCCTTCCCTCGTATTGTATGGTGTCGGCTGAGATTATTTGAGTTTCCAATTGAAGGACTTGTTTGATAGAGGTTTCATCCGTCCTAGTGTATCACCGTGGGGTGCACCGGTGTTGTTCCTTAAGAAGAAGGATGGGTCCCTGCAGATGTGGATTGATTATAGGTAGTTGAACAAGGTGACTATTAAGAATAAGCATCCTTTGTCTTGCATTCATGATTTATTTGATCAGCTTCAGAAAACCACGATGTTCTCTAAGATTTATCTGAGGTTTGGCTACCACCAGTTGAGGATTCGGGTTGAGGATGCCCTGAAAACAGCTTTACAAAGAAGGTATGGGCATTATGAGTTTTTAGTGATGTCATTTGGGCTGACTAACGCCCCGATAACTTTCATAGATAAGATGATTCGGGTGTTTCAGCCTTACCTGGATTCTTTCGTGATTGTCTTTATCGGGGATATACTGGTATACTCGTAGAGTTCAGCTGAGCATAAGGGCCACCTGAGGGTTGTGTTATAGACGTTGATGACTTAGCAACTTTACGCTAAGTTCTTAAAGTGTGATTTTTGGCTAGATTTTATCTCATTTCTAGGTCATGTGGTTTTGGGTGCAACGTCAGTGTTGATCCGACTAAGGTTACAACAGTTTGTGATTGGCCTTAACCTAGGTATGTCACTGAAATTAATAGCTTCTTGGGATTAGAAGGGTATTATCATTGCTTTGTAGTGGTTAGTTGAGTGTGATGCCAGCTTTCTGAGGCTGATGGAGTTGCTGACGACTACTCTAATTCGTGCTCTACCTATTGAGGGACAACCTTTCACTGTGTATTGTGATGTTTTGGGTGTCGGTCTTGGCTCTGATGTAGCAGGGCCATGTCATAGTGTATGCATCGAGTCAGCTAAAGGACCATAAGAGAAACTACCCCACCCATGATTTAGAGTTGGCGGGGTAGTTTTCGAACATAAGATCTGGAGACATTACCTATATGGAGCTCACTATGAGGTATTCATGGATCACCGTAACTTGTAGTACATTATGAGTTAGAAGGAGCTTAACTTAAGGCAGCGGAGGCTAGTTAAGCTCCTGAAGGACTACGACTTGGCTATTCTTTACCATCCGGGTAAGGCTAATGTGGTTGCTGACATCTTGAGCTGGAAGGTAGTGTGTATTGGTAGCCTAGATGCAGTACCTGTTTTTGAGAGACTGCTAGCTCAGGATGTGTATTTCTTGGCCAGCCTGATGGTTAGGTTGGATCTTTAGTTCCAAAAAGAGTTATTTTCTGTATTGAGCCCAGATCATCTTTGATTGACCAGATTCGACAGCGGCAATATCAGTACTTACGTCTAGCTTAGCTGAGGGAAAGAGTCCTAGTAAGTGATTTTTATAGGTCTAGTGTAGATATTGATGGTGAATTATGGGTTCATGGTCGTCTTGCTGTTCTGAGGGTTAGTGATCTGATTCAAACTTTGCTGCGTGAGGCCCACTACTCCAGGTACTCTATCCATCCTAGTGTTTCGAAGATGTATCACAATTTAAGGCAGCATTACTGGTGGCGAGGTATGAGGAGGTCTATTGCCTTCTTTGTGTCTAGATGTCTGAACTGTCAGTAGGTAAAGTTCGAAC
>JBDJHY010984266.1:0-14459 GCA_039654485.1 Withania somnifera
AATATATTTAAAAAATTTGAAATATTTTATAACGAGTTTATACAATATCTGAATAAATTAATATTGGGTCTAAATGGAATAGAAGTGCCACCTGGCACTTATAGGTGTGTAAGAGCTGCCACATGGCAACTGTGGGCCAGCCATATTCAGAGATTAATTATGCAATGTGTACTATATATACTTTCCTTTTTGAGAAACTTTTCAATTTTGGAAAATATCAAAATTTCTAAGTGTGGGAAGAATATTGTGGTGTATTATTTATACAGTGTATTATTAGATTTCCCAAAGGGCTCGTTTTCATCAATTTGAGTAATTTCTAAGCTCGTTTTTGCATTTGATTTCTAAAATATAAAGTTCATACTCTTAACTTTGTGTTCTCATATATCACTTGTTTCTAATCTGATTAAGACAAAACTTAAACCACACATTCCTGGAATTAAGCTACGCGAAGGTATTTTTATTTTCATTTTTGGGTAGCATGTCCCACAAGCCATTTTTTAGCTTGAAATTTGACCCGAGCTTTCATATAGAAATATGGATCTTGTTTTTCTCTTCTTGATGTGTCAATTAAGTTTTTCCTAATTTGTGTGATTCTGAGCTTGTTCGTGGTTTTTTCTTAACTCGATATTTTTCTCGATGATATAACTAATATCCTGGAAGGATATGACTTACTTCTTTTATATTAGGTATTTAGTCATGCATATGTTTTGTAGATTTCCATCTAGAGTTAGGTTACTATTTGGGAGCCCCGTTACTATTTTCACTTTAGCCTACGACCTTTTTTCTTGTTATATACCCCTGGGATACGACCCTTCTAGCATGTTTCACGTTGTCTCTAAAATGTGGTTGAGGTTTGGGAGGGTATTACACTAGTGATTAAAGCTTAGTATCTATCCCTTAGAATTTATCTGGTTGCTTTAGAGCTGATCAAGACTACTGATTTGTTATGTGTCACGAGAATGCATTTGTATTTTAAAAGGAAACTTGGATTTTGATAGAATAATATTTTGTAACTGATTCCCTATACATTTTATTAACACCTTCCATGACTACACTCATGGGAAGTATGGAGCTATTTTCTCACTACCACTGTCTTTTGTAGATATTGCCTATATGACGAAAGTTGAGTTTTTACTGTGACTTTGGATTAGTCTACATGGCTAGATTTGTGTTTTTCATCTATATATGATTTAAGAGCCCAACTCCTATTTTAGATTTATGCCTTGATAAATATTTCTTAGTTGGCTTTTTACAAGGATTTTGTATGTGGGGCTGAATCTCTCCACCGTCCTTCTAGCTTACATCGTTGTGCCTTAGGAATGTTTCATAGCTTGGGGTTGGCGTATATAAGGAAAGTGGTGGTATATGGAAATGTCACCCATGGTTTCCTTCCTATTGTGGCTTCGTGTCGAGAAGGGTGCTTACGGGCAATTAATTATCTTTCTCAGCACCGGTTTGCATTTAATTTTTTGCTCTTGTCTGAACACTTTGGGATTACGGGGGGTAGTCTTGTTGGGTTACTTATATACTAATATGTTTTGTTTGATATTTAGGCTTGTTTGCTACCTTTCTAAGGGTTTTGGTTACCTTCCCTATTGTACCCGCGAATAGATTTTTCCATTGGTTTTTTTGTATTATTTTCTTTTGGGTTTTTATTGTGATAGTTATGTTGGAGCTCTAGGTACATGTACCATTGTTCATGAAATTCTTGTGATTTAGGTTCATTGGTTTTATACAATGACAGTTTCCCATTTCACCATTCAAGATTGTTGTTGATATGGTTACTCCCTCTTTGTATATCACTTTTGTGCTATTGCCTTAGTTGTTCATGATCGTACTTTACCTTGCTTATGTTTGTTTTTGACCGGTCAACCTATGATGCCGACTGGGTACCCATTATTTTTTATATCAAGCTACACTTCTGCATCTTTTTATGATGCAGATCCTAGTATGAGTCAATGAGGTGGATGTGATCATAGGGGATAGACGATAGCTACTTCAAAGATACGGTTAGAAGTTGACATTCTTACTGAGCGATTCTCCTTTTGGTACTGAATTGTCCTAGTTTTTTTCAGGATGGCTGTTTTGTTATTTTTTCCCCATTTTTTCTTGTACTTTATACTATTTTGTATATATACACTCCACAACTACGATACTAGGTTTATGGTATTTACTTTCTATTATGTACTTCTATGTCACTCTTCTATTCCTTCTATTCATATATTTTCACTTTTCTTTTGGTACTTGGTACTAGCATATCTCTTAATGCTATAGGATATTGTTAGACTTGTTTACAGGTGGGACATTGACGTCATAAAAACTCAATTTTTGGGTTGTGACACCTAATATACTAAGAAGTATGTTTAGGTTCTTTCATAGGCTAAGCATTCTGAGATTGAGTCTTTAATCATACTTAATCATTGTTTTAAATGTGTAATATTGAGCTATTTAACACTCAGTAGAGGATAGAGCAAACTAGTGTTTCCGCCCAAGGGAACTGGGTTAAGGCTTAGTTTGAGCCCCAACTAGTATAAAAGGTTTCTGTGTATATTTCCTTTCTTGCATATTCTACTTGTTATCACTATATTGCAGTAAAAGATGATTGCATCAAGTAGAGAGTCGACTGAGGGAAAGAAAACAAATGCAATTCACCCCTTTTTTTACTTTAAATTGTTACTAAAACAAGTTCTTTCCTTAATTTCATAATAAAAAATGAGTAAAGATCATGGCTAAACATATTACTAAAGCACTATTTAAAGAGTGCACATTTGGATCAAGATCATCTTATTTAATGGGAAATGGGTTTCTCATTCAAAAATAAGGATGTAGACTTTTATCAAGTCATATGGTATCAAAGCATGGAGAGTGATAAATATGGGGATCTACCAGTTCATCCACTTAGAAGAAATGATGTGTCTACAATTGACGTTATTCCTTCATTACATAATTACATCGAAGAGAAGATAGAGATTATACAAATACAATCCAAAGCTAAGATATTCTCTATAACTGTATTAGTAGATTAGAGTATGATAAGATTTCTAGATGTGAGTTTTCCTAACAAATGTGGGAGAAGCTTGATGTCACGTATGAGTCTGTTGGTTCATGATTATTATTTTTTCCAAATGAAGGATGGAGAAATTTTTTAAGAGATTCTTGCTAGGTTCAACAAGATCACTAGAGAACTTAAATGTATAGGAAAATCATATCACGTAAGAGATTGGAACTCTACAACCCTAAGAAGTCTTCCAGAAAAATGGCATGCTAAGGTTGTTGCTATTGAAAGTATTGATAGATATAAGCTTACATATGATGAACTCAAGGGTGAGTTGTTTCTTTTCAAAAAGAACATCTCAATAAACGAATGAAGATGAGAACAAGCAAAAGTTTGTTGCTTTCAGAGTAGCAAATGATTTAAGCGATGATAAAGAATGAGAAGACATTGGACTTATCAAAAAATCACTGATAAGCAGACTATGACATTCCATTAACAGGATAAGAAACAACAAAAGTAAGTCCAAAGATAAGGATGATCTTAAGAATTTAAGAAAATATGGGAGATAATATGAATTTATACATCTTGGACATTTTGTTGTGGAATGTACAAAAATCAAATGAAGATGCTCCTAAAGGCTTCTACTAAATCAGGCATTAAGCTGGTTGAGTGAAAAAGACTTCTCTAAAGAAGAGTAAAATGAATCACGAAAACTTTGCTTCATATCCATCCACAAGGAAAATGATGTAACTATTTCTAACCATAACTACTTAACTAAGTCATTAATTAACAAAGATCTTAAGATTTCTTTAAACGAAACACATGATTTTAAAATCAAGACTACTTTTTATAAGAATAAATTATCTAGAAGGAAAAGAACTTCCAAAATTTAAATGAATATATGCCTATAAGAATTAACCAATGTTATATGCATCCCTATTATTACTATGAATTAAAAGGTCATAAATTCGCCAACTACAAATTTCTATATTCTATGAGAAAAAATTCTATTTAGAAACCTATAGATGTGGGTATCTGTTATGATAAAAAACGATCTAATGATATAATTGTGTAGACTGTTTTGTATATATGTACTTTAGATTTTTAAATATAGGTTCTTCTTAAATGTCTAACTGTAAAATGATACTGATAATTATGAAATATTATTTTAAACCATCAACACCACTTAATTGGATTATATTTTACGTGTCTTTCTGACTCTTGATCTTCTCTAGACAACACTTCAGCAGCCATTAAGAACTATAATAAAAAATTGTCTAAGACTTTCATCTTCCTCCTCTACAAATTAAACTTCTCTATGATCATCCCTTATTCTTTCCTCAAGCATTCTATAAAATGGCCTAAAAATATCCTTTAGATTCTGGTTGAGTCTTCTAATAGCTATCCTTAAATGATATTGATCTTGGGAAATTTTGTGTCTAAAGTAGTATTCTAGAATCCCTAACATAAATACATTAACAACATTCAACAAAAGAAATTTTTCCTAAATGGAATATTTATTATTTTAGAATATCTCTCATCCGTCCAATGCAATGTCATTTTGTTTTATCAAGGATGAGCATAACGATTTTCCACCTATCCATTGTACACTTATGAAATTTTTGTCAAAGTTTTCTATGCAAATCTTTGACCATTTGATGAAGTATCACGATCTGATTTCTAATATCATAATGGGGCCTACTATCCCACCAATAGGAGGAACAACATTATAGCCCGAAGTCGAAGCAGTGGGCTACTATAAAAAATAATGAAATGCACAAGTACAATAACAAGGTATAAAGGAAAGGGCATATGACAAAAATAACAGAATACAATAACTGAATCAATAAATTCCCGAATCCAAAATCATTGTAAATAAACAAAGCTTCTAAGTATTGAGAAATATGCCTCTGAAAGTACAAAAGAGACAGGTCTATCTAAATATATAGAAGGGATAGTTGGATGTCAATCTCACGCTGTATCTCTAAAAACAATAGCAGCTATGTACGAATGGCAATCTATAAATCAACATCATGCGCTAGTACTTGGGTCTACACTATGGGAACACGCGTAGTATCAGTACAAGTAGCCGAAGCATCCCATACCCAATAGGCTTCGATTGCCCACTAAGCACATAACAATCAAAAAAGTAGAAATAATGAAATACAAGAAACTAAGGTCACGGATTCAAATAGTACAACATGGAAGCTAGCTACTCATATGAGAATCAAGAAACAGTTAGAACATATCATCACTAGACAAATCATATAAAATAATCTCAGGAAAGGAAGGAAGCCCAACCCGAAATCCTTGTAGAAATATATGTGAATAACAACAGTAAGTGATCAAAGAGATAGTTTAGTAGATAAGAAGATAACATGGACGGTATATACGGAACCTCAAGTAAGAAAGGAAAGAATAATCAAATGATACCTCGCACAAATATCCTGCATAACAAGACAATCTCATATATAAAAATAATGATAATTAAGTAGTAAATATAGAAAGTAAAATTAACACTGCCAGATCCCTCAAAAGAATGGCTACACAAAAAATACACTCACCCCTAGGCCTCTGCATACGGAAAGGAGTACACTAAGAAAACAAGTGCAGAAAAGTAAATATACACCATGAAGTAACAAGTGTTTTGTATGTTTCTCCTCCGGTACCCGTAGGCCCAATAGGTAGGATCTATGGAAGGCTAATCTTAATTCCTGTATATCCTTGTTGATTCCTATGCCCTTCCTCCGATAACAATATATCCTAGAGGCAATATATAAGGAAGTACGCCCACCACAAAAAATCTCTAACGTCATCATAATCTCACATCCCAAGCCACAAAATCTCAGAGAGTCTCACAATTAGGAAAACAAGCCTCATAACAATAGTCTCATCAAGCCGTATTCTCGATAAATCATGGCATCTCGCATCTCAATATAGTAGTATCACCAATGTACTCAAGCAAAAGTATCATCAAAAGTCTCCAAACCAATTGGTGTGATAAATATCAAAAAGTTATACTCACTATCGTGCGATGATAGACTCAAGTGCTAGCAGTTATACTCACTGCCTATTGAAGTTGACTCAAGTCCCAACATAAGAAGTCAAATGTTAGTACCCGGTGCCAGGGTATGAAGCCTAGACGAAAAAAATTGAAAAGACTAGTACCGAGTGCTCGGAATAACACCTAGTCTAAAACGAGTAAAAGTTCTATTAACTTGTATTACTATCAAAAAATTCCAAGTTATCGTACGTGATGTAATTATCCATTGTTATCCTTATTTTTAGTATCTAATCTCCGTGGCATCAAAATAAAGTAGTGAGACAGGCCCCAGCCCCAATGCACTCTTAACCGGGTTTGATGGTCGACACTCTCATAGAATGAATGCAACAACACATAATATACATAGCCAACCTATGCCCAGCCCAGTCGCAGCTAAACTACATCTAGCATCATAATACAACAGCCCAAACCTGAGGGGAAAACCCCAAATCAACCCACACATCAATAATCTACTACTTCTAGAGTCATCCTAAAGCCATCACGAGGCCAATATTAAGTCACATGTATCGTATTTCATTGAGCGCCAAAATAGGGAAAGAAAAGGGGACGCAATGAAGAATCAATCCAAGTACATGGTAACAACCTAAAAACCCAGCCCACAAATGCTATTTAGTACAATTGTCAAAGATATATATCTAGAGAAAGTCCCAGAGAGCCTACCTATCATCCGAGGAACAAAGTACTGTAAATTTGAAATATTATCCCGACTGATAGAAACCATTCTCCAATGGCTCTGAAACTCATATAATAAGAATCAAATGATAATTAATAGTCTAATGATATAGTTTATTCTAAGTTCTGGACTTGGCCTAGAATTGGGCCTAAAATGGGCCCTCAGGCCTTGGTCATCGGAATCGAAAATAAACTTCACCCAGGGTTCCTAGAAACACTAGGAACCGGTGCTCCAAAGATGAGCATAATTCGAGTGAGGAAGGGCCTTAAAACAACCTGATATTGATTTCATTACACGAAGTCAAAGATTAAATCTTTAAGGAATTAAACTAGGTAATTCGATGAAGTATCAACACTACATAGTGAAATAAACTCAAGTGACGCTAATTTATCCAATAATATAGGAATTAATTTGAGAATTCGATGTTTTTACAATTGGGGTCATTAACAGAGAAGTCTTCAACTTTTTAGAATAAAAACAAAGAATAAAACTTACCAATAGTGGGGAAACCGAAGAAAAAACCTTGGGACTTTTTTCCCAACCTTTGATGAACTTTCTTGATTAAATTTACAAAAAAAATAAAGAGAAAACAAGAATGCTTTGTTTGTGGAATAAACAGAATGTCGTGTAGGAAATATTTAAACTGCCAGGTAATTGCCATCTTGATCGCGTGAAATTATGTTGCAATCTCTAGAGTAAATTAATTTGGTAATCGCAATTTGATGATCATAGGACAACATAGAGGAAAGTATTGAGGCTTCACAATCATTTTGGTGAGGTCATGCGATCACGCTGAAGGAGATGTTAGGAAGACATTGCGATCATAGAGGAAAGTATCACGATTGGGATGAGTAAAAGGGACAAAACTTTGTAATTATGTGAGTCAGGGATGTAATAACTTAGGGGAAAACTTGAAGGCATCACGATCGCGAAGAAATGTTCCGCGATCGCGATGAACACTTTACCTGTACAAAATACAGGTTTTGACAGCAAACAAGTAAGTGCAGAGATCCTCTGAATCACCACCCAAAATGGGTTCGAATTATAATTGACGCAAACAAACTTTGAACACACAACCGAAACCACATTAAGGAGTAAACAATGGAGTCGAAATTGGGATTCTAGGCTAAGCTCAAAATTAGACCTTAAATAAAATGAAAAACCACAATTAAGAGAAAACACCAAATGAAAACTGAAACACGAACTTAAGGTCCATCTAGACTTTATTCAGCATTTCAAAGCTAACAGAACTATTGAAATTTTATTCCGGTCTCGTCTTCAAGGAAAGTGGACTATGGTCAAAGAGTACTTAGTTTTAAACTCTAAAATAGGAAAAGTGGGATAATTCTCAATCGATCCTCCTGAGAAATCGGAATATTATCCCAAGAAGTCATAAATGACCTAGGAAGTAATGGAAAGTTTGGAATACAAAACATCACTTAATTCACATAAATGACCATAAGTGTCATTACTATATCAACTATTAAAATGAATTTCGTCCTCGAATGTCAAAACAGAGAGGAGATATATGAAGAAAGACTCCAACCAAAGGGAAAATTTCCTACACAGGTATACACAAGGACTCCACTTACCGGAAACTATGTACACAAGTTAACCACAACCCTATCGTAGATCAAATACCGATTCCCCCAATCAAACACCCTAATAAGATCACAAGCTATCTCAAAACTAAAAACCAAAGCCGAAATCAACCACTACTCTATTGAATAACCTAAAGCTTACAAATAGCACATTTCCATGCTGTTGATAGATGAATCCGAGAGAACCACCACACAAAGACTAAAGAACAGACCCAATCTATAAGTTCCCAAATATAGACCATCCTTCTAACATAACCCCAAAAACCAGCCTAATCATGCCACCACCAAGAGATGTTATCAAAGATCTACAACGCCCTCATAACCCAACTCAAATTCCATATCCTGAACACCCAAGAAGCATCCACAATGTTGTCAAACCAAGTAACACTCCAACTCTAAATGATGCCACAAGACCTACTAGAACCTTGCATTAACCTTTCAAAAGTTCAATGAGGCAGGTTTCCTAAATCGATATAATAAAAATTAAAACCTATGTACAACCGAACTAACTCTAGCAAGAAACACTAATAATGCACTCAAACTGCTTGAAAGATACCATAATAGGAGAGGAAAAACATAGAGAAACTAATGGGATCACCTTCAAAGCAACGAAACTGTGAACTACAAGCACTTGCGAAAAGATATTCAACAACTCCCACCATCAACAAATCCTCTACCAAGTCTCATAGCCCTATCACCATCCACCCAATTGTGAATCTACCTGGATTACATATACATCAAGGGTAGAGCTTAAGATAGAGATCCCACTCGATGCTCAATAATAAATCCTTGACTGTACCAAATCTAATAAATTAAATCTATAAACCTCCTAAATAATCACAACTTTGGCCTATCGACTAGATGAACAACAACTACATAATCATTTATCTTGGGATCATCACCATTACAACCAAATGAAGCTCGAAAACCACATGCTTTCTAGTTTACATTGAAACGCACCTGCAGCCAAGTCTAATAATCAACCCTGAGCCTCCACCACTAAAATCTCAAACCTCACCCTGGGTGACAAAACAATGCACTAACATGCCCTTCAGATGCTATATGAACATCCTACAACATAATCTTACTTAAATCGACGAATAATTAACCAACCTTATCTATTGTCACGACATAATTTCTAGAGTCATCATGGCACCTACTAGACCACCGGTAGTAGAGTCAACCCTGTAGTCTAAAACCGAAGCGGAGGACTACTATAACAAAAGAGTATATCACAAGTATAATACTCAGAATATAACTAAAAAAGAAATAATCAATGTAGCGGATACAATGAGTTGAAAAGACCCAAATCCCCATAGTCAGTGTAATACAAAACATCTAAGTACAGAATATAAAGTAAAGTCTAATGTAATGTAGCTCTGAAAACACAAGGGGATAAACCCAATACTTAAAAAAAGCAGGATAAAGTTTGACGCCATCTCACCCTGAATCTCTAAAAGAAAAAATTTCATCACAAATATTGGTATGTCAATCACGTTTGGGCACCGATACTCGAATCTCCACATGACCAAGTGTAGTATGAGTACAAGCTGCAGAGGTAACCCGTACCTAGTAGGCCTCAAGGGCCCCTAGGCACACAATAATAATCAAAGCTGTAAATAATGGAAGACAATAAATAGGGTCATAAAAGAAAATAGTATATCAATAAATTTAGCTACTCATATAGGAATCAAGTAATAAGTAGAATATGTCATCGTTAACTAATCACATAACAGGATTTCAGGATATGAAGAAAGGCATATCCAGAGTCCTTGCAGCAATATATGTGAACAATAATAATAATTAATCACTAGTCAAGTAGTATATAGGAAGAGAGTATGGATGGTATACCAATAAACTCAAGTAAGATAGGAAAGACTAACAAGATGATACAAAGCATAATAACCCATGTAATCTAACCATCTGATGTTGAGTAATATCAATGGAGCAATAATAACAGTAATGCAATAAGCATATAAACACTGTGAAACCCTAATAAGGAAGTAGCATACAAATAAACACTCTCACCCATTAGCCTCCTACTTGACCAGGTGTATACTAAAGAAAACAAGTGTAGAATGTAAATACACACAATGCAGCAATACAATCTCTACCGTCATTATATCCTCACATCCCATACCGTAAGCCTCAAAGGTATCAAATTTGGCATTCAAAGCCTCATATATATCAATAGTCCTAATAAGTCAGGCATCCCACTCAAAATTCGTAATGGCGGTAGGTTATGGCATCACATGCCTCAATGTCATGTATCACCAACGTCCTCAAGGGAACTGTATCAATAATCCTACAAACTAATATATCTAATATTATAAGAAAGTTGTACTTACTACCGAACCACGACAGACTCAAGTACCAATGGCTATACTCACTACCGAACGAAGTGGTCCTCAATTGCCAGTAGTTTTATTAGTTAAGATAATATTTCCCCGTGCCAGGGTGTAAAGATTGGGATAAAATGAAATGACAGGCACCATACATATGAAATGAAAAACCATATATGACATTCACAAGCATCACTGGACAAATCCTAGGTTACAAGCACCATATAATCTGGATGCAAAAATATGTAACAAATGAGGAACGGATAAAAGAATGAACTAAGGTCACTATAACAATCTACATACCCAACCCACTGATGTATTTAGTATCATTATTAAATTTATAAACCCAGAGATAGTCCCATAGAGCCTACATGTCGTCCAATGTTAAGGCACTGCAAACTCACAAATGCTACTCCAACTGACAACAAACGAACTCTAATTTCTCTAAAACTTGTAAAATAGTATTCAATCTATCAATACGAGTCTGATGGTATAAATTATGCTAAGTTCCGTACTAGGCCTAATATAGGGCCTAAATAGGCCTGCTTGTTAGAAATGGAAATAAATGTCGCCACGGGGTTCTCAATATTTTTAGGAACCTGTGCTCCAAGATTGAGTATAACTCGAGTAGGGAAGGCCATCAAAACAGCCAAGACAAATTTGACCACAGAGGGGTCAAGAGATGAATTTTTTATGGGTTTAAAAATTAGAATTCTAAGAATTAATTATGCTACATAGAAAAATAGACTCATGGGATAAAGAATTGTTGAATGATACATGAGTTATGTCATGAATTCATCATCTTCGCTACTAGGAGACATTTATGGAGGAAACATGGATTTTGAAGAAATAAAACAAAGAGGAAAGTTAAAAAATTGCGTGGAAAATCTAAGAGGTAATATTTGGGGATTTTTCTCAGCCTTGGTTTGATATTTAGAATGTATTTTCGCATAGAAATTGAGTTAGAATGTAAAAAGTTTTCTATATTATGAATAGAAAGGTTGTACAGGGATTATTTATACTACCGACGATTTTTTCATCTGTATCCCGTGAAAAAAGTTCACGAACGCATAGAGGAAATAATTTTCACATCGCAATCATAAAATACCATATCCTGAAATTGCACAAATTGCAAATGAAAACTCTAAAATACGAACTTAAGGTCAATCCTGACTTTGTTTGGCATTCCGGAGCTAATGGATTCTCAAAATTTAATTTCGAGCTCGTCTTGAAGAAAATTTGACATTAGTCAACAAATACTTAGTTTTAGGCTCTAACATAGGGAATTTAAGATAAATCTCATCTAAGCCGCAAGGTAACTGCACTACCGGTCCCATCAATTCATAAATGATCTATTGGAAAGCACTAGAATGCAAACATCACGTAATTCTCATAAATAACTGTGAGGCTCATTATATCTATCAAGAAATTTTGTTGACACCCAATTCAAAAAAGATGTGATCCTTATCAACCGATTGAAAACAACACCCACGGGAAACCCAATTAATCATCATGCACACTGTAACCCAAAAATACAACACATAGAAACCATTCTCTGTACCCGAAGTAGGCTAACCAAACTAACTTAAGAACTATCAATTTTGTACTGATGATAAGTGTCCGATATACATATACTGAAATCGAATAATAACAAAACCCTGGCTCTGATTTATCAAAATAGGTAGCAATCTGCATCAACAATACTTAACCACCAAATATCCATGTAGTAACACAAGGCATAGAGTACAAAACCAACCACCTACAAGGAAAGCCTACCAAAGATGAAAACAAAATATTAAGCAGACAAACTCCCTATCAAGTAAGCTAGAGAGACACAGCCCCAACATAAAATATACAATCCTAGAAGACACAAAGAAACCTCGGTCACTATTAAATACTAGACTCAACCGTAAATACCATGCTAATGCATCGTTACATAACTATTCTAGAATAATCACACTTGATGCACACTATTTTGGTACAAACTATGAACTTCCATCCAAGAACCCAGAAGGATGATAGACCCCGCAACTTGCACCAACCAAATCAAAGATATTAGCTACTGCAAAACATTCATACCCTATCCAGTTTAACTCAAGAACCACACATCTAATCCATTACTAGATTCAATTACCTGCCAGCAAAGAGAACAGAACAACACATTTTCCACAAAATACAAACTAAAAAATAACGAGGTAAGGACTCTGCAAACCAAAAAACTCGGCTGAAATTAATTCAACCTTCAAAAATGAAAGGAACATAATTGAAATGTGGCTCAAACTCGACAAACAATAATATCTCATGCTTAGGTGGGTAGACATGTGGGTCAATCAAAGCAACCACTATGATACAACATAGACATAAAACAACCAGAAAGCATCTACTCTAATGTCGCGGATGATCCCTACCTATGTCCAGTGCAACAGAAAGTATGCCATAAGGCGAAAGATGACCCTCAGTGGCTACAAAACCCATCAATCTAGTCGAGGATCTACCAAGTATGGCTAAGGCAGCAATCTTGGTGCAACCATTGAGTACTGCATAGGGGACAAGGGGAAGAAACCTACCTATTCCCAGAGATGCAATACTACTACCCATGAACTAAACCAGCTACCATGAAATCCTCAACCAAGAAAATCTCAGTCTAGAATCAACATAGCATAATAAAACTCAAGCACCTTAACAAACTAACCAACCGAGCCTAGCATCAATATCCACTACTAATATAAAGCTATAAAAAACCAAAAAGTAGTTATCAATCCTTCAAGCATTAGCCAATAACAGAACATAGGTGCAAATAAAATAAATAAATAGATAAAAATATCACAAAGTCTAAAGAATTTCAAAGACCCAAGAGTTACCAAAATCAATCAATAAAAGACAAATTGGATAACAACAAGGTTATATCAAACATAGATCATTATCTATCCAGCCTCTGTCCCTACTGTAGTCAAGACAACAACAGGCATAGCCTATCCAAGAGAAACCAAACATATACCCCAAACACCTGCCTCACCATGTTGAGCATTACCTTAGGAATTTTCCCCTCCACGAGGAACACCTCTAACAAGTGAAAATCTAACTCAACACATAGCACATAGGCCCTGAGCATTCTCTACAACGACCGAACCACCCCATGTTGGGGGAACTTACTACAACGGTGACCTAGAACTCCACACTCATAGCACATAAGGCCCATGAGGGAAATCCCCTAATATAATGACTAGGACTACCACACCCAAGGCACAACACCAATATCCTATGCTGACGAGAAATCCAGTCCTACCAAAATGGCCATCCCAGCATGAAGCCCCAGAATGAAACCACTCATGATCTGCTAGCAACTCTGAACCATTATATCTAGATGAACCTCAGCCGATGTCTATAGCACGACATGAATTACTGGTGATGCAACCTGATTTGGTTTTGCTAAAGTCAGAACTACTGACAACTCTAGATTAACTAAATCCCCGGACAAGGGCCATTAGCATCATTTGGCTGAACATACTGTGGAAAAGGGTAACGACAACCCAATTGAGGGCATGATCTGGCATAACCATGTAATGACCCTTAAGGTCATTTATGATAAATACATAGTGTCTTGCATTTTAGTGCATTTCGATAGTTTCCCCAAGTCATTTATGACTTGCTGGGATCGATAGTTCGGATCCCTGATGACTCGGTCGAGAGAAATCTCATATTTCTCTTTATAGAGCTTTAAGTTTAAACTCGTTGACTAAAGTCAACTTTCCTTCAAAACGAGCTCGGAATTGAGTTCCGACAG
>JBDJHY010984593.1:0-14457 GCA_039654485.1 Withania somnifera
TCAAATCTCACTCAAATATGACCAGTTTTTATTCCCAAGCTCTTTGAACTATAATAAACACTTTTTAACACCCAAGAAGTTTCGAAATCAACCAATCAATCCCTAAAACAAAGCCTAAAATTTGGGATACAAATGGGTAGAAGATGAATACCGAAATTTTAAACTCCACTTAAATGAGCTCAGAATCTCTTGAAATTTGAGATTTAAGTTCCCCTTTATGAAAAGAACAAACTCCAATAACTATTAACACAATTTTAAACCCAAATCTTCCATAAAATTGAAACCTACTTATGTGTTCTTCATGATCATGAAGAACTACAAAGTCACCCCTTAAGGATTTTAAGTCCAAACTTCACCAAATTTGAGATTCGATTTATAAATAAGTTAGAAATCAACAACCAATACTTTTAAACACCAAAACAGCCCATAATCAAAGAACCACTTCAAGTTCTCCAAGATATCAAACCCAACAATGGTAGATGGCTCAAATCAACTCAGAATGACTCAAAATTTTGGATTGTGACTCAACTGATACTAGGGAACACAAATCTAGTATAAAAACAAGAAACAACAACAATATTTTTATAGAGATTTTCAACCTTTTTTTACTCAAAAGATATCAAAACCCCAAACTAAAAATCTGGTATCAGAGCCGTATTTAGATTTCGTTCTTACAATTACACGAAAGCAAAATAACAAAAATAAAGATAGAAAGATAGATATCGAGACACAACAAAAAAGAAATAGATAAAATAAAGAGTGTATTAAACCCGAGACCCTATCGATAATTCACAAATCTAGGCACCAAGATCTTGCAAAAAGCCCCAAGGAAATCAAAACATCCTTGAAACTCCAATTTCTATGCAAAATACAAATCAAGCCCACCAAAGACTTCAATCTTTACCAAAGAGATACAAACTCATCAAACGTTAATCCATAATTCATCAAAACTCCCCAATTGAATTAAAAGACTACCTATTTATAGAAAGGGCTTAAGTTAATTATATTATTAACCTAAAAGTAGTAAATACTAACTAAAAAAAAACCCCTAACCAGCTCGGAAGCCTTTAGACGATAGTTTGGGCAAGCTGTCTCTGCTAGGACGACCAGTTGGATGGTTTGTCTTCCTTGGGACGACCAGTTGGACGATGTCTTTTCTGGGATGACCAGCTGGACGACCTGTCAATTTTGGACGAAAGGTTGGATGTCCGGTGATGATATGGATCGACCCGAGGCTATTCTTGACAAACTAAAACATGAAAGCCTTATTCAAGAGATTCAAGCTATGAATGCTTCCAGAATGACTTTGATGACCTTGAAGGCCTTATTCGGTGCTTCTCGGGACCAATTTCTTGTTTGGATGGTCTCTTGGAGAAATAGGAGGGCTCAGGAGAGAGAAAGGGCTTGTAAAAGAATGAAAAACTCGTATGGGAATAGACAGGCTGTCTAATTAGCCGTCCTAGAGGAGATAACTCATCAAAATGGCCGTCCAAGTAAAGGCAACCCGTCTAACCTACCGTCTAAGCTTGGACGGTCCGCCTAATCAACTGTCTGGGAGTTTCTGGATTGGTTCCCTTACTTAAGGGGCCTATTAGTTAGGATTTACTACTTTGGGGCTAATAATATAATAAGCTTAAGCCATTTTCTATATATAGTGGTTCTTTTGATTTTATTAGGAGATTTTTGAATGATGATTAATTGAGAAACTCTTGTGAGTTGTCTATCTCTTTGGTAGAGATGAATAGCCTTTGGTAGACTCGAAATAGCCTTTTGGTGGGCTTAACTTGAATCTTTTGAGAAATAGAAATTGCAAGGGGAGTCAATTTACTTGAGGTTCTCGTTAGATCTTGGTTCCTAGATTTGTGAATTATCAATAGGGTTTCGGGTTTAATATACCCTTTGTTTTATGGATTTCCTTTTCTTTGTGTATCGATATCTATCTATCTATCTATCTATCTATCTATCTATCTATCTATATTTTTGTTATTTTGCTTCCATGTATTTGTATCCGCATCATATGGTATCAGAGCGGATATATTTTCATATTATATAGTATCAGAGCGTCTTTAGAATTTCGTTTCTACGAGATTTATCTTGGAGTTTTGATGAGTTATAGATTAACTTTTGATGAGTTTGTATATCTTTGGTAGGGATTAAAGCCTTTGGTGGGCTTGATTTGTATTTTGTATGGAAACGGGAGTTTCAAGGATGTTCCGATTTCCTTTGGGTTTTTATAAGATCGTGGTGCCTAGATTTGTGAATTACTGATTGGGTCTCAGGTTAATATTCCCTTTTTGTTTTATCTATTTCCTTTTGTTTGTGTCTCGATATCTATCCTTTTTATCTTTATATTTTTTATTTTGCTATCGCATATCCGTAGACACATCATATGGTATCAGAGCAGATACACATTCATATCACCGAAGACACATTCCCCATTGCTTACCAACTCCTTACGGTCAGAAATATATGATATCCGGTGAAAAATATCCAGAACCCCATATTTCAGAAAAATCTGTTGGCTAATACCTGTGAAATCTTGTTCAAGGATAAAAAACCCTGTACGAGCACCATAATCCTCGAGGCATATATTCCATCATTTATCAGGTCCTTATAAATGAAAATATACGATATCCAATAAAAAATTACCGAACCCCATATTCCAGAAAAATTCATAGAGACCCAACGAAATCCTACGAAATCACTAGTTTCCTATTTCACGACAAAAATCCCTTTACGAGTGCTGTGATCCAGAGGATGCATTCCCAGTCATTTATCGGGTTTTAAAGACAAAAATATAGGATATTCGGCAAATAATGTATCGAAACCCCATAGAAAAATCCATAGACTATACACAACGAAATCCTCTAAAGTCACAAATTTCTTGTTTCGAGGCTCGAAAAATCCTATACGAGCGTCGTGATCCCCGATGACATATTTACTGGCGTTTACTAGGTCCTTACGAACAAAAATATATAATATTCAAAAAAAATATCCCGGAACCTCATATTCCAAAAAAATGCATGGATTAATATCCACTGAAATTCTCTGAAATCATAAATTTCTATTTTGGGCCCTAAAAAAATCCTGTATGAGCGTCGTGATCCCCGAGAATGTTCCCATTATTTATCAGGCTCCTACGGCTGAAAATATAAGATATGCAACAAAGAATGTCCACAACCTCAAATTGGTCAAAAAACTTTGAACTAATACCCACAGATGAAAATATATGATATACGGCAAAAAATCTCCTGAAACCCCATATTAAAAGAAATCTTTGGACTAAGACCTACTGAAATCTTTCGAAATCACAAATTTCTGGGTCCCTACAGGCAAAAATATATTTTTACCGACAAAAATCTCTTGGAACTCCATATTCCAAAAAAATCTTTAGAGTAATACCGATCGAAATCCTTTAAAATCATAAATTTTCTGTTCCGATGCTTGAAAAATCCTCTACGAGCACCATGATCCCCGAGGATGCATTCCTCATAATTTACCGGGTCTTTATATACCAAAATATATAATGTCCGGTGAAAAATCTCCCAGAACCCAGAACTCCAAAAATATCCGTAGACTAATACCACCAAAATCCTCCCAAGTCACAAATTTCCTATTTTAAGGCTAGAATAAACCTGAACGAGCATCGTGATCCCCGAGGATACATTTTCGTCATTTATCTGGTTTGTATGGACCAAAATATATGATATATGACAAAAAATCTCTCGAATGTTTCAGAAAAATCCGTGGAGACCCATTGAAATTCTCAAAAATCACAAATTTTTTGTTCTGGGGCCTTAAAAACCCAGTACAAGTGCCATGATCCCCGAGGATATGTTCCTCGTCGTTTACCGGGTCCTTACGAACCAAAATGTATGATATCCCGCAAAAATCTCCTGGAACCCCATATTTCAGAAAAATCTATGGGCTAATACCCACGAAATTCTTCAAAAAATCACAAATTTTCTGTTTCAAGGCCCAAAAACCCATGTTCTGCCGAATCATTTTTTCCAATTTTTTTCGGCCTACCTTTTCTTCTCCTTGTACCTACCATATATATTCAACCTGTTGCACCTCCTCGTTATATCTGCGCTTCTCATTATCACATGTCCAAACCATCTTAATCTCGCTTTCCTCATATTGTCTACCACGGAGGCCACTTGCACTTTATCCTGGATAACTTCGTTCCTACTTTATCGCTTATGGTTTGTCAAACTTCTACCTCAATATTTTTATTTCCGCAACATATATCTTTTGAATATGAGAATTTTGATGATCAGTATTTTGCCCATATAAAAAAGGGAGCGATGTCATCCTTCTCGACAAAGAGTCAAAGACATTCAAATATGAAAACGATAAAGAAAAACATGTTAGGCTTGTAATTAAACTTTGCCTTCTTAATTTGTTATATACATCTTCATTTAGCCATTCGTTTGTTTACTGTTTCTTTTTCTTGAATAATCCATTTTGAATTGAAAAAATAAAGAGTAAACTTGTTTGGATTTCATTTACCTGAAATCGTCCTTCACATTTACCTTATTTAATCGAGGACTATTACCATATCTTATTAGGTAAAATTGAGAATTATAAATAAATTTAACATAAAATGTTACCAATAAAATTTGATACTTTGGAAGGTCTATAGGACCCTAGAAAAAGAAAGTTGAGAATATAGAACAAAAGTTTTAAATTTTTTTTGAATACCATTTGAGATTATTAATACATTATTTGTTTTACAATCTATTCACTTAACTTCAAATTCGGAATAGATAGCTTAAAAAGTTTAAGAAGTAGCGAAATAACAAATATTTATTTAAATAACTATAATTTATTCGTGAATGAAATTCTTGTCATATTCGACATCAAATACTTTTTCCAATTTGGGCTTCAATTTTGTTTTTTAATTTTATGCATTTCAATCAAATCACATCTAAACGACATCAAAAGTTTTAGGCGGAACACATAGACGATCTCTTAATCTTGTCAAAAAAATCTATTTAGAAAAATCAACTACATGACCTACTATAAACACTTAATTCCAATTTTAAATGATCATTGAACACCTAAAAGATCTCTAAGCATCACATAAAATAATACAATTATCAAAGAATTGAATAACATTTGAAATACTACTTGTTACACCAACAAACAGAGGAAAAAAAGGGAATAGATAGCTAGCCAAATTCATTGCATGCACAAGTATATATAACTTGTTATTACCCCCCTATCCACAACTAAATTCGTAATGCTTAGTGCAATCAGTAGGCAAGAATGAAACTTGTTTAGCCACAAGATCATATCCAATTAAGAAATTCATTTGTGCCAAATTTCCAAAAATAGCAATTCCTTCCTCTGACGCCATTGTGAAACAAACCAGATCTTCATCCAATTGTGTAAATGTGTTTGATAGTGGCAACTCTAAATCCGCATTTGTAAAATGTATCACAATCTTAGTGCCATTCTGAGACTCGTAACATATATTAAAAAACCATATGGGTCGTTTATCCGAGTACCATTAATCGAAACCACCAATGTTTTCTCCAAATTCACGTAAAAATCAAAAGGAAAGTACGTAAGTGTTGTACCTGAATCAATGATAATATTACCTTGATCATTATTGTAACTAATATTAGAAGATTTGAAGGGAATAGTCTTATTACCGATGCTAACACTTTCCAAATTTAGAAAATTGGCGGTGTCTTGAAATTCCCTTCTGAGGGAGTTGAAACAACGCCAGGGCCGGACACAATAGCACTGTCACCAAAGTTGATGTGACTAATTGTGTTGGAATAGTTAATTGATGATGATTCCTCCAATGGGATCAAACAATAAGAGAATTTCCCTTTAATTTCTTGATTCATTTGGTTGACAAATGAGATACTGCCACCACCTAAGCCAACGAGGCCAGAAGAGGTATTGGGGTTATTACTATTGTCATGTCCACAACCAAAGACAATGTTGGGAATTGAGACATTTTCACCACAAGTAGAAGCAAATGTGAAAGTTTCAAAAGAAACATCACCTATGGTATGGGATTGGTCTCCATACATCACTTCATAATTACATGAGAAAGACCTTACATCTTGACAAAGTTTATTGTTACAACCAACTGTTTTGTAAGAAGAGCTACTCTTGGGATTGAAAATAGGTGCCAATTGTTTGTAACAATCAACACAAGGCTCAGATTGTATCCATGTTAAGTCACTTCCATGTCAACAATGACGAGATTCTATTGGGGGAGTTCCAATCGAGATTTTCATGTTTGGGATGGAGTAAGAGTCGATTGGATTGCATTAAAAAAAAAAAAAAAATTCTTAAAGAAGGAAGCCCGGGAAAAATGAAGATGACCGGTGGAAGGCATTTCGAAGCCGGTCAGATGGAGTGTTTGATGAGTCATAAAAAAGTGAAAGAGGAGAATCACAGTGGATAAGATCAACAGTGAAGCCATTCCCATTTTTACGACAAGAAACCAAATAAAGGTGAAAGAAAGATAAAAGAACTAAAATACGGCCAATAAGGGTAAACGTTTTAGTATTAATCTCCATGGATAGAGGTTTGGAGGGTACTACGTTGACAAGGTTTTGGAGAATCATGAGAAATGAGGACACTGTTTAGTACCATTTTATAGGTTACAAAGTGTATGCTTAGATTATGGTAATTAATCAATTAAAAGATTTGTAAGAGGCGAGAAAGTGAGATTTTTGTTACCATCACCAAATATAAATTATGAAGTAGGACATTTTGGATAGTTGAGTTTGACTTTCGATAGAAGATATGGATATATAGTTAGGTAATTAAGGAAATACTATATCTAATTATATTAGATTGATTATGGGAATTAATTAATTAAAAAATTGTGACAAGGGAGAAAGTGAGATCTTTTTACCATCATCGAATATAAGAGTATGATGTGGGATATTTTAGATAGTTGGGTTTCACTTTTCACAGAAGGTAGTATAACAAACTCCATGCGTCTTTGCTAAACCCACATCTATAACAGAAGGTAGATAGGAACTCATGAACACCCTCATTCTTTCCATACTGAAATTGGGGGAGGTGTATCTTTTTGAACTTCTCATACCTGCGTTGTTCCTCGTCGGATAAGACTGGTCCAGCCATATCCGAGGCTCCAACACCCCACAAAGGCATAACATCAAATCTACGAGCAATTGGTGGTTGACTTACCTAACTTTGGAAGGCTAGAACCTGCTGCTATTATGAGGTCTGGGCCCACTCTAGTCTGAGAATCCTGTGGAGTGCATGTGACACCTCTACTCTATACTATGCCCTCTAGTGCTTCCGAAACTCTGAGCGAGGTATTATGAAGTAATGTGCAGTAACTTAGGAGCAACCTATCTTCTCCAACATCCAAATTGGGCTCAGGGGTAACGGCCCTGACATCTCCACTAGATGGTGATACACCATAGGTTTTGCCTTTTTCTCTACCATGGGCTCGTCCCCTGCCCCTTTCCCTAGCCGGGGTATCGACAACAGGAACTGGAATAACCTTATCTCCTCAATCAACAGCTGCTCTCGTCCTAGATATCTGTCGAGAGAATACACACAGTCTCAGTAACCAGAAAATCAATAACGCACGATAAGAATGAAAGAATATAAGGAAACTTTCCTAAAAGTCATCATAACCTCACGAAGATAAGTGGGCGTCTTCGCTCCGATTCACGAGACTATATTAGACTTGGCGTTTACATCGTGAGATTTACAAAACCTAGCTAGTGCTATGATGCCAACTTTTCACGATCTAAAATCATATCGTGATGACACCTATCTCAACCACCGTTATAAATAAGCCAAGACAACTTACACAACGAGTAGGAATACAGAAAAACGAGAAGATAGAAGTTGCGGAAGAATAATAATCAACTCCCAAAACTAGGTTGTCACAATTTGCACAAGCCTACAAAATATGATACAATGAATACTGTCTAAAATGTATTTAAAAATTAAAGACCTAACAAAACTATAGAGCATCCACGATACCTGTGAAAGGATAATGCTGTTATTTTGTGAAGGCTCGATAAGAAGCCTCGACTCAACAGATGAAGAGAATCAGGATGTCCTGGGCTTTAAACCTGCATAAAAAGTACATAAGAACAAGAGTGAGTACAAAAATAACAATTCTCAACAACATCAGCGGATGACCTTAAATAAAGTGATGGCGAGAAATTGTCTATCATCATCCATTCCCCAATATTACAACCCTGCAAACAAAAAGTTATCCAACCTATTCTAACTGATAATCAGAAGAATCAAGTCAAATATGATGTTCAACTAGAGACTTCATAAAAACACGTAGATTGCAGTCTTATCAAATTCAGAAACCTATCCGAATCAAGTCAAATGATCAAAATGAAATCACATAAAGTGGACAACATAACAAGTATAATATAATCAAGGGAATAAGCAAGTTAATAACAACATCCACTCAATATAATGTAATGCAATGCAATGAATTATCAAGTAAAGTGATGCACGTTTGTCATATTGAGACACCCACTACAAATATCTGCTAGTTGGGATCCATGAGGGACTCATAAAATCCATGATTCCGTCTAAAATCATTTTCTTTTGGACCACAACCGTGATCACATGTCTAAAAATATTTTTTTGGGTCTTACATTATCACGGTTCTAGAACCATTTTCCTTTGGGTTTTACCCTATTCAGTGCCCAAAATAATGTCCTTTTGGGTCTTATATGTCATATCATAACTATGTTTTAAGAGCCTCATTTCCATATCAATGTATCAAATATCATCATCAAATAAGAAAGTTTCATACGCAGTCCATGAAAATGAAAATTTCGAATCAAATGAGCCAATAAAGCCCTTTCACAATAATCACAAGTGAAATGTCATCTCAAGTCAAATACGACCCTCACACAGGAAAATCACAAGTAGAATAGCAATTAAAGTCATCTCAACAAATAATCAAGTTCTCAAATCATGATAGTCATGTAATAGGAATCTTTCAACACATAGTTTTATTTATTTTAACCCATCATGCTAGACTTTAGTACCCGAGTGAATATTTGTCATCTCACTCACACGCATACTTCTAAAGATTTTAGTTACTCTGAATTACACATAACTATCACACAAACAAATAAATATGTTGTAAAAGAGTCATTAAATCTCAACTTTGCCTTAGTTTCAAAACCAAACAATCACACTTAAGTCTTGCCCTTCCGTATAGCTGCTGAATGAGCTCAATCTGATCAAATATTTACTATTCATAATAAAACGAAGCTAGTGATACTCATATTACCATATTTTAAAATTGAGTCTAACCAGAAAATTGAATCCGAAACCTCCAGTCTAATTTAGAATTTTCTTTAAAATCAATTACTCATAGTTTGTAGAATTCAAATATAAAATTTCATCAAAATGCGAGTTCAATTCGTTGTTCAAAACCTCAATGTGTGATTTTCAAGCCAGGTAAAAAACTTCCAATTTGAATCTTTGAAAAGAAAACAAGAATGCATGATAAAATCATAAAATATTTATTGGAAATAACAAAATTTCAAGGTTTAAGGCTTACCCAATGATAGAAATTTTCAAAATCTTTCTTAAACTTTTTCAAAGAAGCCTTAAATTTTTTTCCAAATTGATTTCAAGTCTAGGTTTGCAAATATGGAAAGAATATCTCAATAAAACTTATATAGAAGTAAAACATGCCCTTCATTAGAACACTTTAAAAATGTCCATATTGGGGTACCACGAGTCATTACACAATCCATGCCTCCCATATCACGAGTCATGGAATGACTCGTACCACCACCATTGATCTATCTAGGTGCAGGCCTCATTTTACGAGTCAACTCACGGCTCGTGGAATCACTTCCACATATCGTGATGCTAACTTGTGGAATTAGTCCAACCATCACCCAAATTTAGTCACTGATCCACAAGCTCACTTATTACTTGTGGGCAACCAACAGACGGGCTGTATGGTGCACTCGTGTAATAGGTTCGAATGATCAACAAGCCGAGCTATTACAACTAGAGAGAACCATATTCGCGACTCCCACATCACGAGTCATGAATCATTTTCCACGAATAGCTAGGCAAATATTGCAACAAATCAATCAGAAATGGTCTAACTTTGGAAGGACCCTCGAAATTCCGTAAACACAAATCACATATGCACATATACTACCTTCGATGTTCCAGACTCAGTGAAATTATCAAAATACGAATTCAAGGTCTCCCTGACCCGATATCCATTAAGTTGTCAAAATAAAGCTTAAACTTACCATTTATCCTTTCTAAGCATATAAACTCACAACGAAAACCCCGACTCGAGCTACGAATCAACAAAACACTACTCAAGCCACTCCGGATTTATATAATACCTTCTAAAGTCTCAAATTTTCAACTTCATACGACTGTTCAAACCGAATCTTAGCCACACAAATGAGTCAAATATGAAGTAAATCAAATATAGAGAATGGTAAAGTTATCCTTAGGCAAGGAAACTAAAAATAACTGTAATGGTCGTTACATCGGAGTTGGTTATTATTCATGATATATTAGCTTGATCATGTGATGTAGACAAATTATCTTAAAGCAAATATATTATTTCAGAAAGATTTTTTTTAAGAGATAGGAGACTATCATATGATCAGTACAAAGACATAAGTAAAATGGTTGCCTCAGCATATCAACATTTACAAGATCAATAGTCGTGTGAGCTAAAGATGTCAAAAATCAAGAAGCCCAATTTCAATATTTGAGGAAAATTTCTTCACAGTTGTTAAGAAGTTTTCTCCTTACTTCATGAAATTTGTATAATCTTATGGCCAAGCAGAAGGAAATTGTCCAAAATGTAAAAATGCATAATCTTTATTTCTTATTTTTATTCTTTTCATTTCCTTTTTGCTATGCATCATGGGACACCTTCGTTCTTTTCCTTTCTTTTCTTTTTTCATACAGTACATCTGAATATGAAATTAAAAATAAAGAATAAAGGAGCCATACAATGATTTCAAGTAGCAAAACAAGAATCATATTCAAAAATTTGAAAATACATTTAAATTTCCCTCTTGACATATTAGAACATGCGTAGAAACAAAATTATTCAGTGAAAATATCCAGACTTTTCTAGCATATGAATTTAATAAATAATAACTTCCAAAAGGAGAAGTGGAAGAAAAATGAAGACATCAACTATTCATGTTAGACGTGAAATTCAAAAGTATGAAGACAACCAAAAAAACTAGAGCAAAGATTGAAAGAAAATCAGAATCGAAATTAATGACAACAGAGATTATAAATTTTTAGATACGAAATTGGAAAATTTGAAGAGAATGAAAGAAGATTTAAAGCATAATTGATTTGATAGAAACACCCATATAAATGAGATAGTAATAGATTGTTTGTTGGAATAGTAAAGAGAAGAGTAGACATGCTTGTTTTATGGGAAGAGAAACTAAAAGATTGCTTCTAGAGCTCTTTGTTGATACACAAAGGATAAAAAACATCATATTTTGATTCTAAAGTGAGTTTCTCTTTTGCCCTAGAAAACATTGAAAAGATTCTCATGAAATGACCATTATGCTTTTACTTTTCCATTTAAAATAGAATTGTAGTTGAGGAATAAGAGGTCCATGTAAATGATAATATGAATATATCGAAAAAGTTGTCATGAAAAATGATTATATCCTTGATCGTTCGCTTCTTCATCTTTCAGACGCCTTTTAATTATATTTTTTTTATATACTTTTTTTTATGTGCTTCTTTGTTAGTATCACGTTTTTCCGCTCGTAATCACACAATTTTTCTGAAAGATGGGCCTTGTATTCGAATAGAAAAATTAATTTTTACGAGTTTAGGTCCTTAATTCGATCTATATCTGGAGTGCTGCTGTATTCAAAGACGACGGCCGACCGGCCTCAAAGGAAAGGGGAGGCAACTTAAAATTCTAGCATACAAATTTAACAAAATTATCAGCTTGAAATTTAATAACTTCCTAAAGGAGAAATGAAAGAAAAAAGAAGACATGAACCATTAGTGTTAGACATAAATTTCAAAGTAAGAAGAGAACTGAAAAAAATAGAGCGAAAATGAAAAGAAATCAGAACAGAAATTAACGACAACAAAAATCATGAATTTTTAGATATGAAATTGGAAAATTTGAAGAGAATGAAAGAAGATTTAAAAAAAAAAAACAAAGCCTACATGATTTGATGAGAGTAGTATGAATTATAAAAATGATGAAGAATGTTTGTTGGAATAATAAAGAGAAGAGTAGACATGGGAAGAGACTAAAATTAAAGAGGCTTCTAGAGTTCTTTGTTGATACACAAGGAGAAAAACATTATTTTAATTGTTTATGCAATGTTAGGAGTTTTGGTATCCTAATATAAATTATATTTTTTGTTTGGTTTATGTTATATGACCTATTTAAAAGAAAAATTTATATTTTACTAAAAGACTCTACGGTAGACAATATTATTTTTTAAAATTTAGGAGTCTGAAATTAATTAAAATTTTATTTATTATAACTTTCATATTCAATCATTATATAAAAGCCCTAATTATATGTAGTATCAAATATAAAATTGTTTTTTATGTTTATACATAAAAGTAATATTTCACGTCCAATTTACTTAGGAACCATATTTTGTGAATTATTGTTTTGAATAAAATACACTTTCGAATTCATTAGGAGTGTTTTTAATTCATTTTAATTCACACTCGGTATATTTTAAATATTTTGTAGTTCTATAGGTTTATACGAGGCTTTCTTGTGTTACTAAAAATTTTGACAAACTACTTTTTCCTTCTTATTTTGGTTTTGATTGATTTTGATTCAATTTATTTTCCAGCATTCATCTAATTTCGAGTCAAGGTCGAGTCTCAAGGTCGGAATTAGATCTCGGGTCGAGAGTTGAGGTTGAAACCTGGATCTCGAGTCGGGCTTAATACCTAGGACGAGAATCAGGGCCGAGTAGTGGATCAAGAATCTAAGTCGGAAGTCAGGTTCGGGTCCCAAGTCGAGAGTCGGGGTTGGGTTCTGAGTCAAGAGTCATATTGCGAGGATTGGGAATTAGAATCGAGAACTGGGGTCAGGTATTGGGTCAAGAGTCGGGTTCATGTCCTAGGTATGGAGTTAGGATCAAGTCTCGAATCAGGAATTAAGGTTGGGGATTATATCCAGAGTAAAAAATCGAGGTCGTATCTTAGGATAGGTCCCGAGTTGGGAGTCGATGTTAGGTCTCAGATTGAGAGTCAGTGATTGAGTCCTAAATAAAAATTGTGGATAGGATCGAATCTCGAGTTGGAAGTCAAATTTCGAGTCAATAGTTAGAGTCAGGTGTTAAGTCGGGGTCGAGGATAGAATTTTGAATACTAAGTTGGGGTTAGGTCCAACATCAGGAGTCAAGGTCGGAGTTTGAATTCAAATTTAGGAATCGGGGTCAAATATCGGGTTGAGAGTCAACTACTGAGTCAAATGTCAAGGTTGTGTCTCAAATTGGAGTTGAGTCTCGAGTCAGGGTTAGGTCTCAATTCAAAAGTCAAAGTTAGGTTGCAGATCAGAAGTACAAAATCAGGATTAGTATTAGTAATTGGATCATAAGTCGATATCAGGGTAGGGATAGAAAGTTGCTATAACACCCCCAAACTCTTGAACTATGACTTATACCATGTTACACATATGCTTAGACCCGAGCCCAATGATTTTTCTCCAAATGTATGAAGAGTGTTGGGGGTAAATTAAGGTCTTAAGGAACGCTAAACACAAAGTTAAGCTCCAAGCTTCCTTACCGGCTTCAATCATTGGTCAACTTCAAACAATCATAACTCCAAAAATATAAGAATTTACATGGCCTATAATCCATTAAATTAAAGATCTTTGAGTCCTTTTTCCAAAGCAATAAATCGTTTGTCAATACAAGGTTAGAGTAAAGCGTTACGACCTTTCTACCAAAGACTGTCAGAACTGTCCGAGTTGACACTTGGAAAGATGATCCGTTGGGGTATTGTCCAACTTAACCAGTGAGTCTCGAATATGCCTGAGTTGATGGTGGATCAGACGGTCAATCGAGAGTCCAAAGGTCAGTCGAAATGGGGTATTGGGTGAACGTTGCTCAGCTTTTGAAGGGAAATTGAGGGGTATTTTGGTCAAAATTGAATGTCCGATCTCCTAATCTTGTAAAAAATAAATCCATTTAGAAAAATCAACTACAGGACCTATTAATCACCTAATTCCAACTTTAAATGATCTTTGAACACGTAAAAGATCTCTAAGCATCAAATAAAATAAATACACTTATCAAAGAATTGAACAAGATTTGAAATACTACTAGTTACATTAAAGGACAAACAAACAAAGGGGAAATAAAAGAATAGTAGCTAGCCATTCCAACAGCCAAATTCATTACATGCACAAGTATAAAAAACTTGTCAAGCCCCCCCCCCTCCCCCCGCCCCCTTTCC
>JBDJHY010984920.1:0-14456 GCA_039654485.1 Withania somnifera
CCCTAATCTTGGAATTCATGGAATTTATCATAAAAATCATAACTTGGACATGAGAGTGAAAGGAACCTCACATTGAGTATCCCACATACCTGAATTGAAGCCTCTAAGAAGAATCTGGTAAAACATTTGAAGGACTTTTGACTTGGATAGAAGCGCTAACCTTGCCTTTATAGGATCTCCTTAAGTTTAAGAATTAGGAACGTGAAAGTGAGCATTTTGACTAAGTGCAGGTATTTATATTACCCCAGGATAGATAAAGCAATGTAGTATTAAAAGATTGGGAAGGCATTGGAAGTTACTAGAATGCTCTCACTAAAAAGTTCTGAAAATTGTCGGGGGAGACACCCACATTGAACAGTATGGCCTGTGGTATTGATACCACAGTCTGTAGGTTTGAACTATGATTTGATACTAGGGAATAGGCTACAGGAATGATACTATGAGGGTATAATATAGGCTATGATACTCATACTATGATCCGTACTATTATCCATAGTCCCAATCTTAAGGAACTTGACATTTTGGTGATATAGATGTACGATTTAATAGTATGGTCCATAGTATACATATTAGGGTCCGTACTGTGGTTTGTGAACTATAGGAATAGGAAATCATTATCCCAAAACTCAGTCTATGAGTTAATAGTATGATTTGTACTATGGATAGTATAGTTTGTAGTCTTGACCGTATACTAAGTCCTCAATAATTTGTTTCCCAAATTCCTGAATATGTACTTGTTTAGGAACTAGTTTCCTAGCATGAAAATGTACGGGGCCTCACAATATCACCCCTCTTGGGATCATTCGTCCTCAAATAAAGGATAAACTAAGGGAAACTAAACATTAACTGAGGAGATTGAGTACTGAGCTGAATTACAAACTAAATACTATTCTTGTTGAAAATGAGGGTGAAGCAAGTCATGAATACTACTTCAACTAAACTGAAACACAAAATAACTAAATATACTGGGAGCCATTTAGTATATACCAATTTATAGTAGACTAGCAGAGAAACGTGAAGTATAAGAGAATTAACTATGAGAGGGAAAAGGGAATAGTTACCTCAACCTAAACTTGAACTAGGAGGAAACAAGTGGGGATATCTAGCCATTAAATCTGATTCGTCTTCCCTCATATCTCCTTCTAGTAATTGATTCTTATAAAGGAACTTGACTGAATCCACTTATTTATTTCAAAGCCCATGAACCTACCAGTATAGAATCTGAACTGAAACTTCTTCAGAAGAAGGGCTTTCTTTTACACACGCACTGTCGAAAGGAACCACAAGTGATGGGTCTCTAATAGACTTTCTCAAAAGAGACATGTGGAAAATCGAAGGAACTGATGCCAACTTTTCACGTAAATCCAATTCATAAGCTACCTTTCCCACTCTTCTCAGATCCTCATATGGTCCTATATAGAGGGAACTGAGCTTTCCTTTCCTATCCAACCACATAACTCCTTTCATGGGCGAAACCTTCAAGAATACCAAATCATTAACTCCAAACTTAAGATCTCTTCATCATACATTAGCATAATATTTCTTTCTACTTAGGATTGACTTTAATCTCTCCCTGATGAGCTAAAACTTTTTTATGGCATCATGGACAAAATATAGCTGTATCAAGGCTACCTCAAAAACCTCAAACTAGCTAATGGGATATCTACACCTTCTCCCATATAAGGCCTTATAAAAAGCCATCTAGATGATGGCATGGTAACTGTTGTTATATGAAAACTCAATCAAAAGCTAAGTGGTCATCCCAGTTATCATTAATATCTAGCACACAGTCCTCAATATGTCCTCCAATGTCAAAATAGTTCGCTCTTATTGCCAATCTGTTTGGGGATGAAAAGCAGTGCTGAGTTGCACCTAGGTATCCATACCTTTTTGAAATGACTTCTGAAATTGAGAGTTGAGCTGAGTACCTCTATCTGAAATAACGGACACGGGAGTCCCATAGAATCTAAAAATATCCTATATGAACAGTCCATCATAGTCCTTAGCTATGTACAAAGCCTTGATGACAAAGAAGTTGGACGACCTGGTCATCCTATCCACAATCACCCAAATTGGATCGTGCTGTCTTCAAGTATGAATCGTGCTGTCTTCAAGTATGAGGAAAACCTAAAACAAAGTCTATATTCACCGATTCCCATTTTTTTTGGAATCTCAAACTCTTGGGTCACACCCTTGGGTTTCTAAAGTTCAACCTTCAACTGCTGAATGTTAGTACATTTAGCAAAAAATACGCTATGTCCTTCTTCATACCATTCCACCAATAGGATTCCCTCAAGTCTCTATACGTCTTGGTGGAACTCGAATGAATTAAATATCTAGAATTATGGGACTCTATTAATATTCTCTGTCATAACCCATAAATATTGGGAACATAACCGACCCTATTATCGAAGCATACCATCTCCCCCTTGGGGGAAAGATTTAACCTACTTTGGGAGAAAAACTTCTTTAAGCTTTATCAAAATGGTATCAACACTCTATTTTTCTTTCACCTCCACTACCAAGGATGAGCCTGAGACATTTTGAACTAGAAAACTACCATCCACTAGAAGAACACCTAAGCAAGACAATCGGTGCACATCTACAACCATCTCCTTCTTCTCATTATCCACATGGGTCACACTACCCATAGGAAATCTTCTCAAAGAATCGGCCACTACATTTCTTTACTTGGATGGTACTATACTTTCATATGATAATACTTTAAGAGTTCCAACCATCTTCTATGATGGAGATTTAATTTTTTTCCTGTTGAAAAAGTACTGTAAGCTCTTGTGATCTGTAAATACATAAACATGAGTACAACAAAGATAATGTCTTAAGATTTTTAAGGCGAACACTACTGCAACAAACACAAGGTCATGAGTGGGGTATAAGTTATCATCTTTCCATTTTTTATCAAACCATATTCCATCTAGCATGTTCAACGTTGGGGCCGAAGTCAACTTATCCTTCAATTTTTGGGAGCTTTTTTCACAACTATCAAAACACTGTAACCTAAATTTCTTCTGAGTCAACTTGGTTAAATGTGTAGTAATAGAGGAAAAACCTTTAACAAATCTCCTATAACGACAAGATAAACCCATGAAACTCCAAATATTAGAAGGAAAGGTGGGTCTAGGCCAATACTTTACTACATCTATTTTCTTTGAATAACCTTGAATACCCTTACTGGAGACCACACGGACTAGGAATTCCACCGACCTCAACCAAAACTCACACTTGGAATTTGTCATAAAGATTTCAGTCTTGAAGGGTTTGAAAAATGATTCTTAAGTTCTCTACATGTTTTGACTCACTCTTAGATTAGACCAAAATTTCATCTATGAATACATTAATGAACATGTCCAAATATAGTTTTCAATACCCAATTCATGAGATCCATAAAAGCTATAGGAGAATTTATCACTCCAATATACAAAATCAAAAACTAAAAGTGACCATATCGAGTTCTGAAGGTTGTCTTTAGAATGTCACTTTCCCTTACTCTAAGTCGATGGTAGCCAAATTTGAGGTCTAGTTTGGAGAAGAAGCTAGCACCCTAAAGCTGGTTGAGAAGGTCATCAATTCTGGGAATAGGTTACTTATTCTTGATGCTGAACTTTTTCAACTGCCTCTAGTCTATACATATTTTGTACAACCCATCCTTCTTACACACGAATAAGACTTGTACACTAAACGTGGACACACTAGGCTTGAAAAAAGCTTTGTCTAAAAGGTCTTTTAACTAGTATTTTAACTCCTTGAGTTTGAAGGGTGCTATTATATATGGTGGAATGAATATAGGATGATTATTAGGAAGGAGATCTATTCTGAAGTCTATCTTCTTGTCTTGAGGGACCTCGGGCAAATCTTCAGGAAAGACTACAAGGAACTCACATACTATTAGGACTGACTCAAGATTTAGGACCTCAGATTATATGTCCCTAACTCGATAAGATTATAAAACCAACCTTTAGAGATGATATTTATGTACCTAAGGTAAGAAATGAAACAACTCTTTGGCATTGTGTGATTACCATTCCTTTCTAAGATGGGCTCATTGGGAAACTAAAATCTGACCACATGAGTCCTATAGTCAACAAAATCATAGCATGAACAGATCCAATCCATGCCAATAATGACATGTAAATGTACCATGTAGAGCTCTATAAGATCCATTGAGGTGATGTTCTGAATTCACGACCATATTTCTCAAGTCATGAGCGAACCTATATCCCATTGTAAGAGAGCCACACAACAAGCATGCAAGTAAAAATTAAGAACTAAATATGGAAGATAATACATAAGCATAAGAGATGGAGAAAGGCGAAAGTGTAAATCAATAAAATAACATCCCCCAAAACCTGCTACTTGATACATGATCCACTAATAAGAGCTCAAGTCTAAAACAAAATACAATGTATGCCTCAAAAGTACAAAAGGACAACATAAGTGATAAGGAAAGATAAATTCAAGCTCCGGGTACCAGAAGCCATCATCTATCTCAGATCAGAATATCTACATGAAGTATAGGAATCAATAGTGACCACTCGTACTTGGGTCCGTACCAAAATATGTAAAAGTGTAGTATGAGTACCAAATCAATTGGTACCCAGTAGAAATCATTGGTTGATTAAGATTAAATAAAAAATAAAAGCAATAAATAACAGATAATGAAGGAAAGAGTCACAAAAATCAAGGAATATAAATATAAAAAGTGAAGCTAGCTAAAGTTAGAAGGAAGCAACAAAGAGACAATTAATAATCTAGCTAACCATAGTCAAAGAAGAACCCAGATAAAGAAGCGAAGTGTAGCTGAGTCCTTGCAATAGATAAATAAGTAAAGCTAATAAGTAAGGGTGATGTAACGATAACCTCAATAAAGACAAAGGAATAAGAAATAATCAAGTGGAACTCACACATAAACAAAATCTACTGTAAAAGTCAATAAAAATAACTATTAAATAAAAATCGTGAGTAAAGAGCATAGGTAATAGCAGATAAATCAATGCAAACAAGTCAAGCTCACCCATTGCCTCCCTACTGTACGAGAAGGTATATCCAAGAAAACAAGTGCGAAAAGTACACAAATATGATGCATACTAAAAGCAAATATGTATGCTCCTCCTTCGATTCCCGCAAGTCCAGCAAGCATGACTCATAGAAGGGCTTCCCCATATACCTCTAGTCCACCGTGCACTCCTTTCCTAGTCTCATACTAGCCCAGATCGACAAGGTCCACCGTGGGCGTCAGTGTATACTATCTCAATAATCGTAATTCAAATCTCATAACTGTCATATCTTAGGTCTTAATGCATATGCATAAGCATCACCGGGTCTAAAGTTTGTTAAAAACTCCATTCCATTTCCGAGCATCACGAGACTAAAAATAGGTAATAGCTAATACTCAGCATCCGACTTCGAGCCGAAGCTATAAGTGTTAGCAAGGTCATAGTACCTGGCACTAGATTTTAAGGCCTGGACTAAAACTAAAAGAAAATAGGAGTACCGAGTGCCCAATTAACGATCAAGTCTAAAACAACAAATGAAAAAACATGGAACATCCCCTTTTAAGTAAAAAAATCCATTTTATAAACTAGTGTTATATCAGTATTAGCCAGTAATATAAAAAATCTTTGCGATCAACTTTCATTATCAAAATATCATAGTAGTGAGAGTCATCAAAATTTGAAAACGGGCCCTCAAGGCTATGCAACATTCCAAAATCAACAATATAGGGCTCTCTGACATCAAATAGCAGAAACAAATGTAGAAAAATCCTTATTTCATGATGATGACATGCACAAACACAAACAAAATATCACAAAAGGTCATGGCATCCTTACATAGGCCCTGATTCACTACAACACATAATACTCATCCATCAAAGTCTAGAACTCATGGACATTCATAATAATTCCACCTTCTATGTTCCAGAGTGAATAAAGACCACTCAGGGTCACAAGGTAAACTATAGTCGCAATGCATTATCAAAAAGAAAGATAAGAATTAGACTATAAAAACGGACAGGGTCAAGGGTATCAATCCTATGAAATCCCAACCCAAGGATGCTAATTAGTACTATTATTTCAAATGTAAGACCCGCCTAAGATCAATAAGCCATAACCTTCCTATCGTCCAAAGATAAGCTCGCAAATACCAAAAAAAAGTAGCCTAGATAACTCTGACAACTCCAAAATTACACCAACTAACCTGAATGACCATAAAAATAGCAAAATAACGATCTACACCTTAATAAAAGTCAAGTGATACCCATAAATCCATGATTATAACAGGGGTCAAAATACGGATTAAAATGGGCCTATGAGCCCGCAAACTCCAAACTCCGAAGGAAAGGTACCAAATATTCTCCACATCATAGGAAACTTTTACCCAAAATTTTGAGCTAAGATGAAAAATAAATAAGCTAGAATTATAGAAATAAGTAGATGAAATTTGGAAATTTATGGATATATTTCAAGGAAATTAGAGTAAAACCTTACCAATAATTAAAGAATAAATGATTAGAAAATCTTTCCAATACTTCTCAAGCTCAATAATGAAAGCCCATGAATTTTCAAGATCAACAATGGAAGAAGAATGAGAAATGAGCTTAAAAATTGAGATTTTAGGAGTTTAAATAGCTCGAGCAATATACTCTTCGTGATCACGTCCAATGACCCCGATTGCGTAAAGAAGATGAGGGAGGATCCCGATCGCTTGAAAACTACCACGATCTTAAAGAGGATAGTTTAGTAAATAGGGGCAGTCAAACCATTGCTATTGCGAGGCCCGAATCATGATCACAAAGTCCAGGGACATGATCACTACATGATCGCGTGGATGGGACCGTGATCATGAAGCCTAACATTTTTGCACCTATTGACCATTTGTGATTTTAAATAATGGTTTGCGATGGGTTCGGAACCTGATAAAAATACATCAAATATGCAAATTACATGGAAATGATATTTCAAACTTAATGGTACATATGGAACTTCAATTAATGAAATGTTGACTAAATCATCCCTCAATCCAAATTACATAAACTCCAGCTGAGTATCCGAAATGAGCCTCACTAACTCGAGACCCAAATGAATACCTCACCTAACCTAAATTTGATATTTCAAAGTTAATGGCGCGGTCTGATTTTTAATTTGAGGCTCCAATCTTCAAAATTTAACCAAAGCCATACTTTTGAACTCTAAAACACATAAAACATGCAAATCAAGACAAAATCGCAACAAAAGGTTTTGGGACACAAACCAAGAGTTTCAAAATCATAACCCTCTCAAAAATCTCAAACAACTCGATATACCTGGGTCTAAGCTTTCCCCATCTATAAAATCTCATAACTCCATACATGGGAGACACCTGTAGAAACACCCGATCACTAAAACTAAATTCCAAGGAACAAAGTCTATGATCCATCTAGCTCTTTTGCCTACTCTGTACTACTCGTGGTTTGTCCTAAATCATATGAATCCGGTCAAAAGAATCATGAAGTAGATTTGTACTCTAAACTTTAGCCTCAAAACCATCAAACCACCCTATAGAAGACCGGAACCACCTACCATACAATGCCTCAAATAGTTCAATTTAAATACCGGAGTGGCAGCTATTGTTATATGAATTCTGCTAAAGCCTTATGTCGGTCCCATGATCCCCTAAAATCAAATGCACATGTCCTGAACATGTCCTCTAGGATGTAAATAGTCCTCTCAGTTTGCCTTTATTCTATGGGTGAAATGTTGTGTTAATCTGAACCTCAATACCCATCTCTCGCTAAATAGTCCTCTAGATTTAGAAGGTAAACTGAGTGCCTATGTAATGGCCCTTATGGTTTTTTTTCATTTTTACTTTTTATTGCATCTCAGATCTTTCCTCTAGTATAACTAAGTTATTTGAGACTTATCAAAATTGGTGGTTCGGTTCTCAGGTCATTTATTTGATCGTTATATTTGTTTTCCTAATTTAGAGCCTTTGTTATTGAATTCATTGACTTTAGTCAACATTCTATGAAAACAAAATCGAAATTGAATTTTGAAAGTTTTGTTAGCTCTGGAATATGTATTTTAGTCTTGCTGGACTCTTGGTTTGAGTACAAAGGCTGTACGTTTGGTTTTAGTGATTTTGATTGTTTTATGTGCTTTCTAGTTCATAATTGGAACTTGGGTGGTCATTTTTTTAATCAGAGCCTCGGATTGAAAATCCAAATATGCCATCTACTCTTAAATATTGAGTTTGGGTTAGGTGAGTTGTTCAGTGGGACTTCGGGCTAACCGAGCTCATTCTGAATACTTGGTTGGAAAGTTGTTTATTTTGGAGAAGTGTCGACTTTGGTAAACATTTCATCAAAATGACCTTGGATTAAAATTTTGTCTATGTCGTTGAGATTGGATTATTGTTTTTATGCAATGGCATATTAGGTTTATATGTATAAGGCTTGGTTTGGTCTCGAAACCACTTTTCCTACAATTTTATATTACCGGTGCACTCCCAAGCCTCAAAGCGATTGCACTCCCATAGCGTTGTCAGTGTTGAGTCACCAGCCAGGCCCCTAATGCAATCGCATCTGCCTGGCACAAATGGCGATAAAGTGCTCCCCTCTCCTTTAACACAACACGCTCCTTCAGCACCAATGACACTAATTCATTTTACTATCAATTAACACCGATCACGCAGGCTAGTGCCAATGGCTTTGAGGTTGGGGCCTTGTATATATACTTCAAATGCCAATTTTTCTTCATCTTTTCTCTCCAAAACATGGGTTTTTCATTTGTGAGCTTGGGAAATGTTAGGGACTTAATTTCTAAGATTATTTTTTAATTTCGATAAGTTTTCACTCAAATTTAACCCAATTTCTTCCTAAATTTTTTCAAATTTCTCAAGTGGGTTTTTCGGTTTAATTCATTGATTCTAGCTTATTTATTGTTTGTCTTAGCTCCAAATTTTTTATATGAGTTACTTATAACGTGGGTAATATTTTGGTTCCTTTTATTTGGAGTTTTGGGTTTGTGGGCCCGTAGGCTATTTTGATCCATACTTCGACCCTAGCTATAATTAAAGCTTTATAGATTCCGTTGGCTAGTATTAATATGCAAATTATTATATTTATAGTTTCATGATCGTTCGAGCTTGCTTGTGTATTTTTTGAGTTGATGAAGCAGTTTGACTATATTCTACTCAGTATTTATGAGCTTATATTTGGAGGGCAGGTAAGTTATGGCTTACTATCCTAGATCGGCTCTAAAGCTACCAACCTACCTCGGGGGATAGCTACAAAGCTCTAATTACTAGTATAATCCCCTACCCAACCTTACTATGGTCCAAAGACAGTGTATAACGATACACATCAAAGGTATTACTCCTCCCCTAGCCATACTATGGTCCAGAGTAAGCGTAAGACACACGAATATGGATTTATAGCCCGGGGAAAGTAGTTAAGATACAAGCCAGCTAAGTAGGCCATAGGCCAAAGAATAAGGATAGTAGGGCCCTATTAATCATCCGGGCCCCGAGATGGCGCTTTACCATACATACACCACACTAATATCCAGTTTGAATAAAGTAGATCATAGCCTACCTGCAATTCGGCGATGTCCTAAAAAAGCGTGCCCCAGTGACCAAAATTCACATATGAAGCTCAGAATTACGCAAGGCTAGCAAGAAATACATCCATGCTAATACGTGTAAAACAAGATCCATATTGTATATGAATAACAGGGTCAAAATCCTAGCTAAAATTAGGTCCGTAAATCCTAAAGCTCGAAAAATGAAAATATTTGTTCCAACATGTAGAGCTCAACTCATACATCATATGGTATAAAATTGTGCTAATTTTACGGTAGAAATGGAATATATGAGCCATGAAAATTTATATAAAAAAGAAACAAAGAATTACCTAGTAGAAATAATCATAGAATCACCGTAACGAGTTTCTACGAAGTAGAACTTGATTAAAATACTTCCAAGTTGTATGAACATGCCCTGAAAATCCAAAAAGTTTGAGAGAAAAGGAGAAAAATAAAGAAAATTAAAAAATGAGACTTTTTATAAAAGCACCACCTGACCGATAAATCAGTCATTTTGGCTGATTTATCTACATCGGCCAATTTATCGGTCCATTTACCAATTTACCATCCACCGATTTGTCAGTTCTTTGGCTAATATATCATCTTACAGACCAAATCCTAAATGATTTTGGGAATCTTTAAAAACGCACACAGAATGGAAATGAAGTCCAATTATAACACTCCATATATGAAATCTTTATGTAATCGATATTTTGGACTCAAAGGAATCGATAAAAAAGAATTTTGAGATCGTTTAAGCTTAGTAGGGCTCAAAAAGAAATAATTATGAAGGAGTTTGTCCTATAAAACCGTCAGGGATCCAACCTGTCAATTCCAGCAAGGCAGTCCCAATAACGCTCCAAACATATAGGAATCATGAAAATCACAAAAATATACCCAAGGGCCATTACAACACATAAATGAATAGAGAATGATTCCCTAAAGATGTCATCGTAAAAGATAGGATACAAACATCTTTGAACCGATCCATAAGACTCTACTATACATTGAGTCATTTATCGTGGATACCAATGAACCTAGAGCTCTAATACCAATTTTTCACGATCCGATTTCTCAAGTCATGAGGTCATCTACATTTTACCCCAGGCAAACCACTCAATAAGTAATTACAAGAAAAAATGAAGAATAAAAGTTAAAGATACACACACACATATATATATGTAAGGGACAAGATAATGCGGAAGTCAAATACAACAAATAAAATCCCATAACCTAGTTTCTAGTACAATGAGACACTAATATAAATAAAAATATCTTTGAAAGAACTACATAATCTATCTCTAAAGGTACAATAAAAAAGTAAAGTAAAGATATTAAAAGGGTAAAATAGGATCCACATGCCGGGAGTTATTTTCTAACTTAGGAATCTCGAATCAAGTATGAAATCAAAGTTGTTATCTCATACTAGGATATGCACAAAAAAATACAGAAGTGTAGCATGAGTACCAAGTAGCTAAAGAAACCGAGTATCAGATTGGCATAATCAACTAGGCGCATTTAAGAAATAAAAAAAACAAAGACATAGATAATAAAGGAAAGGTCTTAGAAATTAGAAAAGTATAGTAAAATGCTTAACTGACTAGAGAATATAAAATGAAATAAATATGGAGGTATATTGGTACCGTCAATAATAGGACAAAACGGAAGAAAGTCTAATATCATATAATCATGAATAATACAAGGCAAGAAGAAAAACGCAATGATACGTCAATAACTAATATGAGGATCCAATAAGGAAGTAAATAAAATACAATCTCAATAAGTGCCCATACACCCAAGGAATACAAGTAAGTGAATCCAGACCCTTGGATCACTTATAAAATTGGAGAGTACAACCAGCAAATAGCAAACAAGGATAGAACAATATAGAATGATATGTTATGATACCAGTTAGAAACTTGTATGCTCATCTTTGATACCCATAGGTCCAGAAAGCAAGACTTATGGAAGGACTTCACCTATATACCCTTACACTCGTATATACCTCTCCTTCAGTCACTCACTAGCTTAGGTTGACAAGGTCCATAGAGGTTGTCATCGATTACCATCTAAAAATCTCATAACTATAATCAAACCCCTATAGGGGCTATCTAATTAACATCAATCTCGATATCAATGCTCGACCTTTATCGAGTTTAAAAATTAGTATAAATCTTAGTGGTTGGTCAATGAAGTCATTTGAGATCCCTTTCTACTGCTTAAATGCAGCAAAGTCTAATATTAGTTTAAAAATAGTGAAAAAGTCCATCTTAAATCTCTTATCATGAAAATATGGTGAGTAACGTCAATTTATATCCTTTTTACTCATATTATATAGAAAATTGGTCGAAAAGGCAATGCAAGGTTTTGAAATTGGTGATGTTGTTCTCCCGACTATAAAACAGTAAAAACTGATGCATAAAACTTATTTTTTATGATAATGTTATGCACAACCACAATCAACAGATCATAAGCACTCCTGTCGATCCTGTACAGGCTTGGTATTACAATAACAATTATGAACCAGCTAGTTGATTTTTAGGATTCACCGGCATTCCCAAAATCCTTTCATCTATGTTCCAGAGTCAATACAATACCATATACGGTCACAAGGGTAATTTATAAGTGTATCACAATACAAAAGCAAAAAGCGAAAGAACCAGATTAAAAAAAGAGGTTAGGTCTAAGCTACCAATTACAGAAACCCAACCCAAGGATAAGCTAAACACTACCATTATTTCAAATATAAGCCAATTCTAAGATTGGTAAGCCATATCTTACTTTACGCCTAAAGAATAATTTTGAAAATATCAAAAAATAGCTCGAACAACTCCAACTAATCCTAAACAATCACAAAACTATCAAAATAATAATATACACATTAAAGTAATCAAATAAGACCCATAAATGTACGATTCTATATGAGTCCAAAATTCGAGTTAAACTAGCTCATAGACCAGGTAACACAAAACTCAAAACAAAAGGTGTCAACGTGTTCCTCTCAATACCAGGAACATATACAAAAATTTAGGCAAAAAAAAGAGCTAAGAAAAAAATAGAACCAATGAATAAAATAAAGATAAAGTTGAAGAAAGTTGGAAAATAGGTGATGAATTTCAATGAAATTAGAGTGAAATCTTACCAATAGTTGAAGAAAGGATGATAATACGAAACCTCAACGTCACCAAGCTCACATGCAAAGACCCATGATTTATAAATTGACAAAATGGTTATTATTCAAATGAAAATGGAGAACAATGACTGAAATTTCAATATTTCAAATAATTATACCTAGAGATTATTCTTTGAGATCTAGGGAAAGAGGCCTATAATTACGAAGAACTGAATGAAAGACCATCACGATCGCGTAGAGGCATTGGGCTAAGCATCACGATTGTATTGCAAAGGTCATTACTGTATAAAATAACACGACTAACCTTTACAATCGTGTAAATAATGATCGCGATCATGATGAAAAACATGTTTCACAAGTAACTATTATGACAAAATTTTCATCCCAAAATCGATATTGAAATGAGGACTCGATAAGAGTTTGGAATCTAAAGAACACAAACCAAATATTTTCTTGCATGGAAATGATATTCCAAACTCAACAGTGCAGACAAAAATTTGATCTGGGATCGTCTATGAAAAATGTTGACTAAAATTAACCCTCAATCTAAATTTTCAATATTCCAATTAAGAACTCAAAATGAACCCGTCTAAACTAGAGATTCAAAAAATAACTCAACTAACTTAGACTACATATTTTAGAGTTGATGGCACGGTCGCATTTTTGATCTGATGCTCCAATCATCAAAAGTTGGACGAAGTTAAACTTTCCAACTCTAAAACATATTAAAATGCACAAAATAAGATAAAATTACGTCAAAATCTTTTTGAAAATAGAAAAAACTCCGCCTAGGACAATATCTATATTTTGGGGTAACAAAACTGTCGAAATTCAATTCTGTTTTAAAAAAAGTTAATGAAGCTAATAATTTCAAAAGTTAAGGCTCTAGAATAACGAAATTGACATAAAATACAAATAAAAGACTTAGAAATCGAACCACCTATCCCAATTATTCATAAATGATTTAGGGCCGCTATAGAGGAGCTCTAATATGCAAGAAAAGTGCAAAAACATAAAAGTGACCTAAAGGGTTTTAGGTCATTACATTAGGTGAGGTGAACAACTACCATTATAACACATGCTATGCAAATGACCTAATATAATCAAATAAATCACTATAAAATTGGAATTTCTATTGAGATGCTACATATGCAATGACTGTTAACTATAAAGACTAATACAAATGGCAAGTGAAATAATAAATACATATGACACCTTTATAATGTCTACAAAGCCTCTAATGGATCCCATGTTTGCACAACTATAAAAGCATATATACATGAGATCGTCATAGCCCTGAATTAACTTAGAGCTCACCAACAACCTCTGTAGATATTGTGTTTTTATTAGGGAGATTTACTAGCTGGAACACTTGTGCCGAGACATGAATATAATGACCTTTACAATCATTTTCTAGATTTTGCATTTACTTATATTCTAGAGCTTTCCAATAGTGGCTCTAAGTTATTTGTGACTTAACAAAATTGATGGTTCGATTCTCGGGTCATTCGTTTGGTCGTTATGTATATTTCCCTAGTTTAGAGCCTTTACTACTAAAATCATTAACTTTGGACAATATTTTATGAGAACAAACTTGAAAATAAATTTTAACAGTTCTATTAGCTCTAAAACATGGATTTTGGTCTAGTAAGACTCTTGGTTTGAATCCGAAAGCTTTGGTTTTGAGTTTGTGTGAAACTGCATGTTTTATGTGCTTTATGATGCCTTTTTAGAGCTTGGATGGT
>JBDJHY010985028.1:4418-14455 GCA_039654485.1 Withania somnifera
TATAGTGATAAGAAGTTTTCCTTCGTCTATCTTCACATTTGGTTTGATATCATGGCATACCAGCTTCTACTATCTCCAACCATGGTACTCAGTTTTGGAGAGCAGTTCAATGTGGTATAGGTATTAGGATTCATATTTGAAAAATATTTCATCACCAGACAAATGGTCAGTTGAGAGGACCATTCAGGTCCTGGAGGAAATGCTAAGGTCTTGTGTTCTTGTTTTCGTATGTTCTTAGGATCAGCATTTGGCTTTGGAAGAGTTTGCTTATAACGACATCTACCATTCTAGTCTTCAATGGCTCAATTTGAGGCATTATTTGGTAGGCGATGTCGTTCACCTATTGGTTAGTTTGATGGATTTAAGACTAGGTTGTAAAGTATAAACTTACTTGGGGATGCCTTGGATATAGTTTGATTGGTTGAGGATAGACTATGGGCTTCCCATAGTAGGAAGAAGAGATATACTAACTATTGTCGCCTTGCCTTTGAGACTAGCGTGGGTGATAGAGTATCTTTGAGGATATCACCGATGAAGGGTGTGATGAGGTTTGGTAGGAAGGGAGTGTTCTACTTTGATTGATCAGGTCGAACAACATCATTTTAAGGATACATTCTTAATTGATATTTGTGATCGATTGTTGCATGATGATCCTCATATGGCTACATTAGATCCAAATGGTATCTTAATATTTTAGGGCTGAACTTGCACCTAGAGTTAATGAGTTGATTCAAAGGATTGTTTGTGAGGTCCACAGTTCTAGATAGTCCACCTATCCCAATGTGACTAAAAAGTATAGAAATTTGAGGCATAATTATTAGTGTCGGAGTATGAAGAGTGATACTACTGAGTTTGTTTCTAGGTGCTTGAATTGTAATCACATCAAGGTCGATAATTATAAACCGAGTGGTTTAATGTAGAGGCTTTCCATTTCTGAGAGAAAGTGGGAGTAGGTTACTATGGACTTTATTTTAAGCTGGCCTCAGACTTCCCATGACTTTGATTCAATTTGGGTCATTGTTGATAGATTGACTAAGTCCGCACACTTAATTCAGTTTAATACAACTTATAGTGTTGAGAAATTAGCCTCTCTTTACTTTTAGTAGGTGGTTTGATATCATGGCATACCGATTTTTACTATTTCAGATCGTGATACTCAATTCACTTCATAGTTTTGGAGAGTTTTTCAGCACAACATTTCATCCCCAAACAAATAGTAAGTCCGAGTAGATTATTCAGGTTTTGGAGGACATATTAAGAGATTGTGTTCTCAATTTTGGTAGTTCTTAGGATCAACACTTGTCTTTGGTAGAGTTTCCTTATAACAACAACTACCATTCTAGTATTCATATGGCTCCGTTTGAGGCTTTTTATGTTAGGCGGTGTCACTTACCTATTGGTTGATCTGATAGTTTTAAGTCTAGATTGTAGAGTATCGAACTGCTTCGAGATGTCTTGGATACGGTTGGGTTGATTCATGATAGGCTTCCGGCTGCCCAGAGTAGGTAGAAGAGTTATTCCGACTGTTTACAATGTGCCTTGAGTTTAGTGTAGGTGATAGAGTCTTCTTGCATGTATCTCCCATGAAGGGCATGATAAGGTTTGGTATGAAGGGCATGATTAGTCCCAGTATATTAGACCATTTGAGATTCTTTCTCGAATTAGTAGTATGTATTATAAGTTAGCCTTATTTACAATGTTTTCAGCTATGTATCCAGTATTTCATGTTTCGATGTTGAGACAGTATGTTTCCTGATGAGTTGCATGTGATTTGGTATGATTCGGTTCAGGTTGATAAGGGTCTTTTAGTTGTTGAGGATCCAGTGTTGGTTTTGGATAAAGAGGTGAGAAAGTTAAAATCTCGTGATATTTATATAGTTATGGTGCAGTGAATAGATCACCCCATGGAGTAGGCCACTTGGTAGATCAAGGGTTTCTAAGGTTGAATCATTTTTTAATCCGTTCTTTGAATGCAAAAGGTGAAGAAAAAAAGAAATATTTTTATTGAGGTATCAGTATCTGCATCTGTTTGAACCTTCAAGAATTTGCCTTGTTCTAACTTTCAAGGATGAAAGTTCTTTTAGTAGTGGATGTTGTAATGACCCTTATAGTCATTTAGCAATTTTGCATTTTCATGCAATCTAGAGCTTTCCTGTTGCGACCCTAAGTCATTTATGACTTACTGGAAATGATGTTTCGATTCTCGGGTTATTTGTTTGGTTGTTATGTTCATTTCACAATTTTTTATCCTTTAGACAAAAAATCATTATCTTTAGTCAATATTCTATGTTTAGCTCCAAATTGTGGATTTTAGTAAGATGAAGCTTTGGTTTGAGTCTGGAAGGTTTGAGTTTTAATTTATGCGAATTTGCATGTTTTATATGCTTGAAGTTTTCATTTTGGATCTTGGAGAGTCATTTCGTGATCAAAAATCCAACAACACCATCAGCTCTGCAATGTATATTTTTGATAAGGTGAGTTGTTCATTTAGGATGGTCAAAGAAAGTTTGTATTTTTCCATAAAGATGACTTTGGTCAATATTTTTAGAAACGACCTCGGATCAAAATTTTATCTACACCATTGAGACTAGAATGTTGATTCCATGCAGGTAACATAATTTTTTTGTGTACATAAGACTCCAAATTCATTCCAAACTTTATTTCAAAACTTTTTCCATAGCTAGTTTCAGCTAATATTTGGTGCAACAAACTCTTATTTGTGATCGCGACTTCCACCCGTGTGATTACGAAGCTCTTCCTTGTTCCTTCCCAATCTAGGAATATACCCATGCAATTGTATGTCCCTCCCTACTTACTCTTTGCAATCGCATTATGAGTTTCATCATGATGAGCCTTTTCCTACCAGCTCCTGATCACGAGTGATAGCTATGCGATAGCATAACACAACTTTCCAGCAACTATAAACAACTGGAAAACCCGATTTTCAGCCATTGTTCTTTATTGTTTCACTTCCGAACATCAAAAAATCACCATTATAATACTTGGTTCATTGCACGAGCTTGTGGGTGATGTCGAAAACTTAATTTGTTCCATTCTTCTTCGATTCTATGTATGTTTCCACTTTAATTTCATTAAATTTCACCCAAAATTTTCCAAAAGGTCCCAAAGTTGTTCTTCACTTTATTTGATTGTTTCAAGCCCTTTTCTTTCTCTTCTTAGCTCCATATTAGGATATGAGTTACCTACATTGTACGAAATAATTTGATACCCATTTTCGGAAGTATTTGTGGGCCTGTAAGCCTGTTTGGGCATGTATTTTTAGCCATCTATATTTATAGCTTTATGGGTATCATTGGATTTGTATTAACGTCTAGATTACATTTCTTATAGTTGTATGATTGTCGGAGCTTGGTTGCTTATTTTAGATTATCTAGAGTAGTTCGTGCATCTTTGAAGTTGTATTTGTGAGTGCTTCATCAGAGGGAAGTTGGGATATATTTATAATCTTAGAGTGGGCTTATATGGGGAACAAATGTGATAGATAGACATTCTTGGGTTGGTATTTCTACGTTGTATCCATGATCCTGTCTGATCTTTTAGTCCGGCTTTTTTTCTACATATTATTTTTGCATTCGTATTAGTTACCTAGTAACCTTGAGTGGTCTTGATAGACTCTGGAACATAGATGATGGGTTATTAAGAATGTCTGTAAGTCCTATACATCAACTTGATTGGTTATGCCTGCTATAAAAAATTGAGCCTATGCGGGGCTATAGGGATTTCCTTTGGTATTGCTTTTATTTGTGCATATCATCATGAAAACAGGTTTGAATGCATTTATTTCCACTGTTTTATGGCCAACATCCTGATATCTCTGATTTTGAAACATTTCATGGTCTTGTAGACCTTTTTTTAGGAACTTGAGATTAAAAGAGGAAGTTTTGAGATGTTTTACTAGTTTTTGATGATATATGAGATAAAATATAGCATAACCCCTATTTTTGAGATGTGATTTAAACTCGTTAAAGGCTGAGCATCATGCATATACTCATGACTTATGCCATCTCCCAACTTGGGGACTTCCATGCCTCTATTGAGTTTGAGATTGTATTGCAACAAACTGGGGAAATCTCATGTACCCGTTGGGGACTCCCATTCCTACGTTGAGATTAAGATTATATTGCTTCGTACATAAGGATTCCTATGTATCTATTGAGATTAAGAATGTATTGCTCCGGACTTAGGGACTCCCATACCTCCATTGAGATTGAAATTTTATTGCTCCTGACTTGAGGCTCCCATGCCTCCATTGAGATTGAGATTTTATACTTTGGACTTATGGAATCCCATACATATATTGAGTTTGAGATGACATTACTTCAGATTTGGTAAAGTTCTATATTCATGCAGACTCAGATATATTTTACATATATTATTTTCATTCATGTTTATGTTTACTTCCCGCACTTGTTTTCTTATTTGTAGTTTTTTCTTGTATGGACGACTAGGGGATGAGCTTTACTTATTTGTATCTTCTGTATCCGTAAACACTCTTTTTACTTATCATTGTTTTGTTGACTATTAATTGTAAGGTTCTTCTTGCTGGAATCCCTATCATGTTTCCCATAGTGATACATTGGTTGATAGGGTTCCCTCATTCATCTTATTTAAGGTTACCAGTATACAGCCTTATTTGTTGTTTGATTTTCAATTTCTGTTAGTTCAGCATGGATGCAGGTATAATCTCTTTCCTTGGAATACCTAAACCTTCATGTGGTTAGTGTCTTTCCACTTAGGGTATTTACTTATTGTATATTATTAGCTAGACTCCTACGTGCTCTATATTTTTCTCTGTGACTTGTTTCTCCTTCTCTGTTTATTTCTTTCCTTTATTTCTTATATATTCCCAGTCAGTATAGCATTATGGGTACCCGTTGTTTTTTTATACTCATGCTACACTCTTGTATCTCTTGGTGCAGATCCTAGAACGGGTGATCAACATTGTTTCTATTTTAGGTTTGATCTTATTATTTAGATAGAAGATCACTCTTCGCATCCGGAATTGACCATTTATATTTTTTAGAATCTATTTGTATTATTGTAAAAACATAGTTATTATATTCTCTTTTCAGACTTGGTTCTTGTATTTTAGTGGCCCATGTACTTTGATATTAGGTTTTGGGGATTTTTTGACCTATAAATAGACTTTTGGTTATCCTGGTCCTGTATTATCTTTTGATTTCTGCACTTAGTTTAGTATTTATGTTTTCCTTGTTATTAGGGTTCCTATGGTGGGATGTAGGTGCCCTCCTGAATTGTGAATCTAGGTCGTGAAACTTTTCAAAATCCTTCATATTGTAGAAATATATAAAGTAGTTATAACATTCGAAAAACCAAAAAAAGATATTAACATTTCAAAATGTGGAGTGTAAAATAAGTTATATAAATCTCTTCGTGCCAAGTATACATGAGAAATTTGAAGGAAAGAGTTTAATAGGAATTTTCATTGAAGGACTTTAACAAATTTTCACGTTTCTTCCATAAATTAAGTATATAATACATACTCCCTGTTTTATACTTAGAATACATAGATATACATAAGGAATTTAAACTATCATAAATTTTGTAAAGAGTTTTCAAAAAGGGGTTGTTCTACATAATTTTTTTATGAAAAACATACTAAGAAAGTTTATGGGAAAACCTTAAGTATTGAATCCTAGAGGTTCCTCATTATTGGAGATAACTAGGGATTAAACCATGAAGTTTGAACTTGAAAAGGAGCTCCTTTGATTGAGTTCTTTGAATGGAAAAACATGGAGGAATTCCTTCCGTTCAAACCCTATCTTGGTGGCTTGAATATTTGGCTTGAGGGATTTTAGGGTTCTTGAGTTTTTGAGAGAAGGAAGAAGAAACTTTAGGAAGAGGAACGATGATATTTGATTCTAAAAAATAATGTTTTGGGGGTGTTTAAAACGTGGGAGAGGCCTTGGGTAAGTAAAGGACCAAACTACTCCTTAATTCCATTTCAAAATTTGAAAAACAAAGTCCATCCGACGCCCAAGATGATGGATCGTCGTGCCCCCGATAGACCGTCAAGGCTAGGCATCATTTTGGGGGGATATTTGGGGGATTTATGGTTAATCCCAGTGTCCCTTCTCAATGCGGTGTCACTTTTGAGATCCAGCATCGTACGGATGAATGGTTTATTGCATTGGAAAGAGAGCTACAAGGTATAGATTATGGGCCAAATAAATCCTTATATTTTAGGAGTTATGAATTCAAAGTTGAGCCATGTTTGAACCTTCATGAAAAGTAATCTGGTTAATCAGATTCAACTTCTTATTTGAGATTTATTAATTCCTTAATTCATATCCAAGTCTATTCATACACTCGGGGAAAGACTTTGACACCTAGGCTCAAGTAAGAAATCATTGGGTTCAGTTCTAACCATATAACTAGAATGTTTCAAAACTTAGTTTAAGGGTTTGTGCTGTTACAATACCCCACCCTGGGATTATTCATTCGTGAATGATGGTTAAAGCTAGAGTTAGAGTATAAATTTAAATATTTTAAACTTATCTATCAACTCCTTCCTTTTCTAACATAAAAATAACTAATTTATATGAAGTGTCGGGGCTAGACGTGAGCATACATGGAATGAACATAATCATTGGACTGTATAGTGATAACCTTTTATGTAGAAGTTTCTATAAGTTTTATATAGGAGGAAGTTCATTATCTCAAACAACTTTCCCAACTAGAAGTAGCATATATGTAAGCTGAAATGAATCTATTTCTTTTGACTTCCTCGAACTATATTCCTTAGTGTGGGTTGAACCTTATAAAAAAATATGAATTTGGCAATCAACTACTAGAGATTTCAAAAGAACGATTCGTGAGTGCAAGAAACTAACATAAACATGCCGAACTTAATTTGGGACATGAGTTTATCCTTGACGTATGTCTTGTTCAATATGGATCTACAAGAATTGAAACATGAATTCAACATGCATGAAGTAAGAATCGGACTCCCTTTTTTACATTAAATGATACGACTAATAGCCCTTACTCTTAGAAACCTTTCTAAAAATCTCTCCCTCCTTCAAAAACATTACCTTTTAATTAGTATCATGTTAATGCTCACAAAGGTACATATAACAACTAGAGTTTGAGCCTAATTGCATTATTTTCTCACTTTTAGGCTTTACTTAAGGGTAAAAAGGTGTTACATATAATATTAGCATGCTAATCTAAGAAACTCAATGGTATATTCCATATTCCTAAGAATACTACTTCTTCTTATCCCTAAAATCAACCACCTCAAGCTCTAATAAATGAGTAACTATCCACATAATGTTATTTCCTACTTGATTACCAATATGACATTCAAGCTTATCACTATATTCTCTTAATGGCTTCCATGAAGCTAATTAGGAATCTTATCAATTTCACTTTAATAACTAATTTTGTGTATTCATAAAGGGACATATGCTATAGACGTTATATTCACATTCCCCATAATTTTAACGTATCTCATTATATATAACAACCTAGGTGATACAAGCATACATTAGGCACTGCTAAGAGAGAATCATCTTCTGTCTTATCTTTGACCTAGATTCTTTCACTACCACCTACCACATCATGATTAGATTCACTGAAGGGAATAGAGTGTGAGCATAAACTACTAGAGATACAAATACTTTAGCACAAAAGCATGGAGTATAAACTGAGCATCAGGAATGGAAATATTACTGTTAAATCTTTACTTTTTCTTGTCAAACCCCTAAATATGGCGGTAGGATCTATGAACTACGGTAAAATAAGAATGAATACTCATATACCGAAAGCATAAAGCATGAGTTGGAAAAGGAGGTTGTTCCAGGCATAGATGTTGCATAATTTCCTTTCATCCTTTAGTTTCATAGGTGGACATAAGAAAATCTTAGCATAAGGAGACCCCAAGCATGAATTGGTCAAGAAGTATGATTTGAGAACATAAATGACATAGCTTCAGTTTCACTAGCCATTCAAGGCATATCATAAGTTCATGAAATTTAGTGCTGTAAAACATGAGTGCATATTTCATGAGCTATATAACATAAGGCAAGAATTCATAACTTCATAGACAAAATGGAGAGTTATAATGCTAAAACTTGTTACTTCTTACTCTGGGAACTGTCACGGCCTAATTTCTCAAGTCCGAATAGAACCTATATCCCACTATAAGAAAACCACCCAAGAAGCATACAAGGCATGAATAATAAGCTAAGAGTAGAAGATAGAACATCAATAATGGGAAGGGATAAGCAGAAGTATAAGTGAAATAAAAAACAAAACCCAAAACCTGATATGCGATTCTAAGCCACTAAGTAAGAGTACAATGTCTGAAATATCCATTACAAAGTGTGTCTTGAACCAATTAATAAAAGAGATAAAATAAAAGGCAAAAGACAAGATACGGACGCTAAGAGCCATTATCTACCTAAGGAACAGAACCACAACCTAAACTTAGGAGTCAGTTTGAACCACTTCAGCTTGTCTATACCAAAATGATGCAGAAGTATAGCATGAGTACCATAATAGTAGGTACCGAGTAGGCATCATAGTCTGACTATGCTAATATAAGAAATCAAAGTAGTATGTAGATAAAGAATATAATTCATGGAAGTGAACAAGTAGAGAAAACAAAACTAGCTAATAGGGTAAGGCAAGTAAATATCCTATATAACTAGCTATTAATAAGGAACATTTGGGCAATAAAAGGAAGAATGTATCTGAACCCATAGACATCTAGTAAGGAATAAAAATAACTAACAAAAAAAGAAGTACATCGTTAACCTCAAATAATGGTAATGGGGAAGAGGGAGAACTACGCAACTATCACACTAAGGAGTCATAAAAGGAAACCCAACTAGTGTAAATCTAGCATATAACAGTAAATTAGAATAATAATGAGTAAAGGATAATTCTTTTGGCATCCCACACAACCGAGAGATACAAACAAGTGAATGGAAACTCTCTGGTGTTCCAGTCCACTAAAAAATACAAACAACAAACATTAGTCAAGTATATAATATGCATGATGACATGATGCATATTAAAAGTAAATATGTATACTCCTTCTCTTGTATCGTAGGTGCCTATAAAACTAATAAGACAACCCAAGGATAACTAATTACTACAATTATTTTCCATATAATCCAAGTCTAAAATGGATATGTCATACCCAACCTTCACTTTGAAGATAAAATCCCAATTACTGAGTAGAATAGGACCGAACTTCTCCAAATACTCTAAAAATGCACGAATGAGCTCCAATGATCATGAAACTAGAAAAATAATAATCTACACATTAATATGAGTAAAAACCCATAAATCTATGAAACTAGCTAGGGTAAAAATATGGGGCAAAACAGGCCTACAGGCCTACAAACCCAAAACTTTAAACAAAAGGTATCAAAATTTTTCTCCATGCCATAGGGAAGTAATGCCTAATATTTTTATCTAGGAAGATCAAGGAATAATCTTTAAACAATGGATTAAAGTGAAGAGTCAACTTTGAGAATTTATAAAATTATGGATGAAATTGGGTGTAATTTGAGTGAAATCAACCAATAATCGATGAAAAGTCAAAGAAATATTAATTCTCATGCAACCACTACCACATGCATAACCCTAAGGATTGAAAATAGTGATTTTAGAGCTTTGGTAGTGAAAAAATGAAGAAGAATGAGTGAAATTAGGGTTTTAGGGCTTATATACTACTAGGAAAAAATCCTGTGCGAATGCAGTCAGCCACTAAAGCGACCCACCGTGAACCCGATGCCAGGGGTGCGAATGTGAAGAAAAAAAAAGTAGAGGTTGGTCTAGGTCCCTCTCCTCAAATGAGGTGTACTATCCATAAATGTGGTAAGCAACCCAGCTTGTTTCATAGAAAATATGGTCCAGCCCCGCAAACGAGAAGTGAAACTGGACCTGCATAAAAAATTTCATCTAAGAAAACAAACTAATTCTCAGTGCTCAAAATGCATTTGGAACCTGATGAGCACAAACCAAATATTCTACCAACTCAA
>JBDJHY010985138.1:0-19411 GCA_039654485.1 Withania somnifera
TATTGAAAACTATCCAGAAGGGATTGCAATACCATCTCAACCTAAGTATCATTGTTGATTTCAGCCCCTAAGATCTCTAAGGTTCATTTGAAAGTGAGTGACCTGGTTTATTTTTCTAGTTGGATAAGGAAACTGGACAATTCAAATTCCAATAGCCTGGTATCTTGTAATGAGAACATTTACCTTTTGTCTTTTTCATGCCTTCAGTTGGAGTTACAATTATTTTAGCTATAAAAGCCTTATTCTTATTTTTTCTACCATTAGGTTTAGAAGTAGAACCTTTCTCAACATTAATTGGTATAGGTGGTGTCAGTTTGATAATAATAGTCTTTGTTACCTATATATCATTCAAAATTATTCCAAAGACAAGTTCATCTTTTTCATATTATTGTGCAGGCAGAACTATTGAAAACTATCCAGAAGGGATTGCAATATCATCTCGACCTAAGTATCATTGCTGATTTTATCCCTTAAGATCTCTAATTCATTTAGAAGACTCATAATCTTCAGAACATGGTCTCTAACAGGAGTCCTATCGGTCATCTTTGTGTTGATAAGATCTCTCATGGCGTTTTTCTTAGCTGAGAGTCCTTGGTCAGTAAACATTTGTATGAGACTCTCTAGAGTCTCATAAGCAGAGAACATAACATAATGCTAATGTTTCAATATATTCGACATTGAAGACAGAATGTAGCACCGTGCTATTTCATCAGCTTTGAACCATTTTCATAAGCCTTCTTATTATCATCACTAGCTTTAACATCAGGTTTAGGTTGGCACTCTTCATAAAGTACAAATTTGTATTCCTCAACAGTTAACACAATGTCTAGGTTTCTTTTCCAATCGACATAGTTATAACCCTCAAGTTTTGTTAAACCAATGTAGCATTAAGGGTGGTAAAAGAAGGCATATTAAATCTGGGATTGAAAAATATTATGATAGATCAACAAAAACAATCAAATAAATTTTAAATGATTCAAACTCCTCATATTCATATATATATATATACATTCATGCACCTTAGATAGCCAATCAATGGGATTGTAGAACTACTCATCCAATACACATATATAATGACCGATTATTCATTCCATGAAATTTACAGACCAAACTCAAATTGAGAGTATACTGTTATTTTAATTTAGGTGAATATCAAAATCCTAGTTAGATTGATCCAATCATATATTACTCAATTTAGGAGAGTTAATACTGATTATTAAACATGTAATTAAATAGGTAGTGACTAGTATTAAATTTATCCGACATGGAGGATGGTCTAAGCTAACACTTAAATTTAATACTTCATTATTATTTAATTATGGTAATTATTTGAATGAACCTTTATTATCAAATATTTTCTTTTTAAAATTTTTATTAAAAGTTTTTAGAAAAAATAATATATCAAAATATCCAGTACATTCAATATCATTTACAATAAAGCCTTCTTTTCTATTTTATCAAATAATTTAAATAAAGTTTCAATAATAATTCTAGAAGTTATACACTGCTGTTCTCATGTGAAACTGAGACTTTCTCTTGAATTGTACATAATAAAAATAGAATTTTCAAGTTTCGGAGGCATCACTCAAGAAAATACTATTCTTCAAAAATTAAAATCGACACTAAGAAATGACTTATAACCGAAAATATGTTTATATTCACACACAATAGTTATATAAATGATCCAGGTAATCTATTATAGATGAAAGAGGGGCTCATGATGCCAATATTTTGGAAAATAATCACAATGTGGAAGCATTCCTATGATCATACTGCCTACATGAATAATAAAGAAAAAATATCAACATATATTACATATAAAGTGTGCTAAAAATTAAATCAAGAATTACCTCTTGAAGCGCGAACACATATCTTGAAGAAAATCCAATTCAAGTTCTATGATCTCTCTAGTAATTCCAAGATCACAATTGAACTCTCTCAATACTTGAGTGGGCAAGTATTGTGTAAAATACTAAGTTATGATTCTATGTTAGATGAATCCCTATTTATAAATTTATAGAGAAGGTTCTCCGAATTCAAGTAGGAAAATAAAAGGCAATTCTATCTCCTTTGGAAGACCTAAAATCGGCCACCTCCCATTTTCCCATATAAAATAAGATTATGAGTTCTACTTAATTTTGGCACTGTAGGGACCACATAATTAATTTACTGAGTCTTCTTATTATGGAAATAATTCAAAATACTTATCGATTATCAATGGGTTTGGTTAATGTAAATTAATCTTGGTCTTCAATTTCTTTCCACATGAAGTAACTAATACTTGGAATTGTCCATTTACTTTGATTGAACTTGAGAGAATCAATTAGAGTTAAAAAACAATTTGACATGATTTGGGGCTTCGAGCTCTATCTAATATATTTGATCTAGAGATTAAAAGAACTCCTAGTGTAGCCTAAAATTAGTTTGTTCTCCATGCTTCTTAGCTTGATGCGAGAGAATTTATTAAGAAACATCTACTAGTATTTGAGATAAACTAGTGGGTATAATCGAACCCAATGCTAATCTCTTAAGCCATGACTAATTAATAAGTGTTTAATTGAATACAATGGATTATTATTGAATTGATTCCCTAGTTTCCATTTCTTGTTATCTTTGAGTTGTGAAGCAATTCAAAACTTGTTCATATTAGTTATATTTTCCTTTTGACACCTTTCTTATCTTTAAACACCCTAGTTCTTGTCAAACTCTTTCAAATTAGAATAATCGCATTTTAATTTCCTACTTTCTTGATTAGCCTCACATATATTTATTCTCCGTAGATTCGATTTTGTCTCTATTTGTTTAATTATACTTGACAATAACCGTATGTACTTTTAAGTATAATTGGCGATCATAAAAAATGACACTAATATCGAGGAATAATATGGAATATGGAGTTGTCATAAGAATTAGAGTGTAGTTGCTTTGATTTGAACTTGTGAATATTTGTTATGTGTGATTTGTTTATTCGTAGTGTTTGATAGATTTTTTAATTATTTGGATACTATGGAATCTTTGTATAAAATTGAGTTTCTTGGTTGAAATCCATATTTTTTGGGGGCCATTAAAGTGTAAGGGAAGCGTCATGATTTATGACATCGTCTATACATCAAGAAGAAATACCTGATGAAGCAGTCCTGGACAAGGGTGAAATTGTCAGACATGATACGCTAATGTTTCAACATCGACCATTGGAATTTTATGAGAATGTTCATGAAGGAATCTCACGAATGATGGTAGATTTCTTAAAAAGGCATATGGAAATATATAAATGTGTATTGCAACTTGAAATTAATGTTCAGTACTTGGAGGACGAATTAATTGCAAATATTAAGGATTATGATGCTTAACAACAAAGGGTTGTGTGTATTGGATTTGATTTGGTGCCTACAGAGGATGAACTCTTGGTCAATTTTCAGAAGTTAACAGAGTTTTTCAAACTATCCAATATAAAATTACTTCAAGATGCCGAAATTGATGAAATAATACTAGAGGTGCAATGAAAAGTTTAATAAATTATGGCTGAATACTCTAGTTCATTTTTGCAGTAAGTTTTCCAAAAATTAAGCAAATTTTGAATTTGTATGTCTTAAAACATATTCTATTTATTTTTCGAGAATGTGCTCGGTGAATGATGAAGAAGTTTAAAAAATTCAAGCCTTTGAAGGATGTGGGCGATGTAGAACAAGGTATATTTATTTTGAAGTTTCCCACGCCAAAGAGATCAAAAGTTATCTCTCACCTAAAGGCTAAGAAGGGTAAAATGCAATGTTCAAATGTTGACCACTTCACTTGTCCACCATCGTCCCTTAGAAACCACTAAAAATGCAAATTATTGTTGGGACGAAGATTCAAGGCTTCAAAATAGAGAGATAAATGATAGAATTGGTGGATGGAAATTTTAAAAAAATTTTATCTCTAAGTTTCTGAATTTTTAACTCATTTTTGTTGTTTTTAGAGTAGAATAGGATGTTATTTTTTTACTAATCCATAAAATGTTAGATACTTGTAAGTGACTTGAATAGGTTGGACACATTTTGGTCTTTCTGGTGACCAAAAATTCACTTTACGACTAAAAATTGGTCAGCCAGAATTTCTAGTGAACAGATGGAAATTTACACTAGAGCTTGAAATCTTTCTTCACGAATGTGATCCAACACCAAAAATACAGCCCTATAGAAAATTGACTCTTTGTGAATGTAAGAGGAAACTATGAACGCGATGATTGAGTGTACTCTCACATATTAACTATTTTGAAATCAAGCAAAGAACCATTTGGTAAAGACAAAAGAAGGTTGTAATGCTTTTAAAATTCTCACAATCAAATCCATTTCATAATTCAATCTCTTCATTTAGTTAAGTCTCAGTATCTTAGGTATGTGTCATACTCCCTTTTAAACTTTATTGTTCTTCTTATTGGTTGCTGAAATAGTAATAAGAAGCACCACTTAGGGTTCAATCTTTGTCGTGAATTAATTGTTAGTTGTTGTGTGCAATGTTGTGATGTTTTAGGTTGACATTGGGTGAAATGATGATTGTGCATTAATGTGTTGTAAGTTTGGTGAGTATTGTGGTCGAAATGGACCATGAAAATATATTTGAAAATGGTAAATAATAACCTTTGAATGAAATGCCCAAGTGAAAGTTAGAAAGAGGTAAACACACGGTTCTTCGTGAATGTAGTCTTCTACCATGAACTCAAAGAGAAAAATTATTGTAAAATTTTTATGTCCTTTATAACGCAACCATCAGTATGAGAATGAAAAAAGAGCAGGTCTGACAACAAAATAGTAGCATCACATAGCCCGACCCAAACCTTTTCAACTAATCTCTTTGATCTAAGTACTTCCGAAGACATTATTTTAAGTTTCTATATGAACTTTAACATATTTTCTTCTTTTTCTGGGATTTGTGAGCAAAAATATGACCCTGTACACTATTGAATTAAAGATAAATACTTCCTCGAGGTTGTGGAAAATAATTTTATGACCATGAAAGGTTCCTATCATTGGCATGATAATGCAAGTATGATGAAATGTTACCCAAAATATTTGTCCGACAAAAGGGAAATAGTCATGGAAAAGATGGAAGTAAAGATGTCGAACTTCTATAGGCATTTGGTAGAGAATAGATGTATTGGTTTTACTCCTGAGCCTATTAAGGCCTACCACACAGTAGTGATAGAGTTCTATTAAATGTCGGGAGGGCCGACTTCCAACGACTTGGTGTTACTATTGTTAAGGGTGTGCAAGTAAGTCTCAACTTAGAATTGATCAATGAATGTTATAGGTTTCCTAATTTAGATAACCAAGTCCATTTGGATGGAGAAAGAGAGGGAGTAAATCAATGGTTGGTTGATAAATTACATAATACAGTGACACAGAGTTTTTTGCAAATAAAGAAAGGAGTTGATTCATAAGATTTCCTAACTGTAGACAAGAATTACTATTTGATTATATGTTTGAGGATATTACCTTCCACTAAAGATACTGATATGAAACCTTCATATTCCTGAATCTCTACAGTCATTATGGGTAATATTTCAATGAATTTAGTGGTATATATTATGAGTGAGATTAAGGATGATGCCAAAGGATATCTAAAAGTTTATTTTTTCCTCTATTGATCGCGTAGTTGTGTGACAAAGTTGGGGTAGTAAGATGCCCAAATGTGTCATGGCCCGAAAATCGAGTTGTGATGCATTTGCTTCTCACTGATAGACAAGCCTAACCCTGGAAAAGAGCATAAAACAATGGGCCAGTTCCAAGGATCAAAAGTAAAAAGAGAAGGAAGATGAAAGGAAGAAACCAAAGAAAGAAACATGAAAATACACAACCAAACATAACTCCCCAAAAATATGTATCGTGGATATAGAGAATATATAAAAAGAAAATGCACAAAATACAACCCACGACAGGGAAAAACTACAACATAACTATATAAACTCCAAATGGAACAACCTGTGAAGATAGAAGGAAGATCATCCAACATAAACACAAACTGCTCGTCGTGTCCCCCGAAACAACACCAAACTATCTTGAACGATCACATATGTCCTGATGAATCGTACTAACACCTACAACACAAAAAATGAAGAAGTATAGCATGAGTACCAAAAACAATGAGTAACCAGTAGGCATAATAGGCCAAACAGGCAAAAGTAAGTATAATCAAGGTAAAGAGTAATCAAAATCAGAAAGGATAGTGACACATAATGTATAATGGAAAATGGGTAAATGCAGTAATAGTTAGTAAATGTGGTGGTCAACTATCAGTGTGTGCAACATCGGCTAATAAATATGAAGGGAAGCCATTATTAGAAAACAACATACGATACTAAGACATAAGAAAAAATCATGAACAATGCGAGACATACCTGGAGCACCAACATAACTAGCACAAGGAAAGACCAATAAGAGAATACAAAACCATAAACAAGCTAAGGTAATAGTAAATATATCAAGTGCATGAATTAAACCTATCAGATACAGAACGGAAAAAAAATCTATTAGCAAATAAACCTAGCTGGCAGCTCCATTCTACCTGTAGGTACACCCTTGCAATCAAGTAACCTAATAGATACTTGCCTTTTAAATACTGAAGAATACAAGTCAACACGTAAGGCTGATATGCAAAGGGGTGCTAAAAAGTAAGTAGTACACGTACACACCCACCCCGGTTCATAATCTCAAAACGGAGAGACCCACAGAAGCTTCCCCATATACTTACCCCTCTCACTCCAGTATACCCCTCCCCCACCCACGAAACATACCCCAGTCATAGAGACCCAGGTAGAAGGGTCCATGGAGGGATCCAATCCTTCATGAAGAGTCCTTGTAACAAGTAACCTAGTGTACAGTCATTAGAGAAATTCCAAGACTGGGGCTCAACCAGCTTCTCATATCTCAGTGGAACTCAATTTCCACCAAATAGGAGGATTTGAACCGCAGTGAAACCCAATTCCTACGATGTAGGAAATACTTAGAAATTAGAGTGCCAATTAGAAAATAGCTCTATACTAGTACCGTAGTCGTAGATACATCTAATGTATAATAAATCAGTTCTTTGTTATTGCTCTGTCAAAATCCAGTTGTCCTTTAAACTATTAATGCATGCTCGTGTTGCCAATCAATAGGATAGACTGATCTATTACTGCTAGGTGGAATCGATAGAATAGATGCCAAGCCCTAGTCACAAGGTACCTCATCTCCTAGACCAACTACGGCTCAATCCATGAGTAATCCCGCCAAAGATGCCAAAATTACCCAACGGGCACCCATAAGGGACCAGTACACACCCATACAGGAAAAACATGGAGCTATCATAGCTTAGGCCAATATAATCTACTCCTAGGCTTGCACTAGGCTAGGGCACAATATCATCACGTAGGGATGCTGACTATCTAGCAAAAGCCATACTCAGTTCGGTACAATCTTATCACACAAGGCTACTAACTATACAGCATAGCCATATACGACTACCTATATCCAAATGACCACACGTTGTAATAATACACAATACTCAGGTAGAATATAGAATAACCAGCCTACCTAGATCATCTCTAAATCTACTAACCTAAAATAGGGAATAGCTATTAAGCTCTAACCATTAGTATAATCCCCTTCTAACAAGTCTAAGTCAGCATCACTATATAAACAATATGGATAAAAGGTTATACTCCTCCCCCAACTATACTATCTTTGATAGTCGGCGTTCAACACGCGGGCAGGGCAACCCTGCCCCAATGTAGGTAAAAAGCTACAAGCAAGCTTTATAGGCCATAGGCCAAAAGAATAAGCATATAGTGGACCAACTAGTAATCCCAGACCTAAGTTGACAGTTTACCATACATATACAAAACTAGTACCCAGTCTAAAGAAAATAGACCATAGCCTACATAGTGACGGAGGAAACCTCAAAAGTCACATTGAGAGATAAAAATAACCAGAAATAAGCTCAACACCGCACGAATATAGAAAAAGATAATCCATGAGTCAGAAGGAGTAAAACCAGACCCATATTACTATATGAATAGAAGGGTCAAAATCTAACTAAGAACGAGTCAAAAAACCCTAATAGCTCATAAAAAGGAAATATTTATACCACACGTACAACAAAGATCAAACATTATATGATACAACATGGTATAAAGTGAAGATACAAGTCGAAAAGTTATGTAACATAGAAAACTTTATTATAATTGTGAAAACAAAGAATTACCTGATAGAAATGAATGTAGAAACATTAGGACATAATTACATGGAGAACCACTTATAGTTGGAATCTTAATTACCCTCAGCTTAATCAATTTTCCATGGAAAAGCATAGAAAAATGAGAAAATAATCAAAAAAGAAAGAAGAAAGCTCTATATAGGCCTGTCAAGCAGTTACACGATCGCGGAGCAGGCCCACGAGATCGTGACCCCTAGTCATCATATCCTACATGATCACAATGAGTACTAAGCCTAACCTACGCAATCGGGGTGAACCACCATGTGATCATGATACACAAAGGGCCTAGGCTACTCGATCGAGGCCATTAAGGCTAAAAATGGAAACAGAGTCAGATTTTTATGATCTATATGTGAAATCTTTAGTTAGTCGATGATCCAGACTCAACTAAATTGATGAAAGGATATTCACGATCATATAACCTCAATATGTCTTGAACTAACAATATTTAAAGGAATTTAAATGGTAAAACTACCAAGGAACCAACCTACCAATCCCATCAACTCACAAATGACATAGGACAGTTACAAGAATGCTCTAAACGTAAAACAATTTGGGGAATAATGGAAATGGCCCTGAGGTCCATTGCGATATCCACCACTAGAGAAACTTTTCATTCACAAAAGTTAAGAAAAAAGGAGTACCTTAAGTCTAAAATAACAAGAATGCAACATTCATATGATTCTTTCATCAATATCTACCTCATGGTGTACGACACAGACTAACCAATCGTCCAAATAAAATGACTCATAACCAAATATACGATAAAAATATAATATATAGCAATGAGGTATGGAGACATGGATGGAATAGGGTGTACCACCATTGACTCAGAAAGTAGGGAAAATCTATAGGTAACCCTGTTAATTTGCTCTATGATCTCATATGGCCCATATTGCGCCTGCATTTATCAAGTCCTCAATGCGAAACTCAAGAAGTAAAGTCAGTAATCTTCGTAGCTCCTTTACCTACTATATGCTCTCTGAAATCTAACCTATAAGTATGACTCTCTTTGTGGCATCTCGAGTCAGCTCGGAAGTTTGAGGTCGAACCTCAACCCTACAGTACCTATTAATCTATAAATCTGCAACGCATACCGTAAAAATCCTTGAATGGCCCCATCAGGATGATGGAGTCGCAATTGCTGACATATAAAGTTGTAACAATGCCAAATGTCAACCTCAATAATTACCAAGGTCGAGGACACAATCTTCTGATATAGCCTAAGGTGTCCAACCAATCTGCTCTCACTGGTTGTTAGTTTGTGGATGGGAAATCAATATTATACTATCCTCTGCATATCAAGAAGTGAATCAGTTGTCGTTGTATGCAGCAACAGAAACTGGGATCTCACAAAAGCAAATTACCTCTCGAACATAAAGGTAGTAAGACCCTCTACACATGTCCGCTACGCCAAGGGTAGGAGTATTGGGTACCATGGTCCTAGCGAAGAATAGCCTGAATCAAATCAACAACTATAGAACTACAAATAGCAATGTTTATTCCTAATATACTGTAAGAAAATAATAAAACCCTGAAGGAGAGATCCCAATACTATGAGTTCCATGAGTATAACCAACTAATATTGTTAAGAAATGGCAATCAATACCAAATGGCTAAGCAAAAGCATCTGGTACCACAAATAACATCTAACTACTGTGCAAGGCCAACCCTACCTCCATCTTAGAACTGAAACCAAAGTGACTATCTAAACCCTAAGCATAACAATCCACCCGCCAATCTTAAATCGACTGGGAACCAAATAGAGAAGACGTCTAAAACTAAAAAAATGATCATCCTAGGTTACTCTATCATTCTACCCACACATTGATAATAACCTCAAATCACGACTGCAACTCAACTATTGTCATCTCATATCAAAATAATTCAACAGACCAAGACATCACATAATTCAAAAAATTAATTACTTAGAACCGATAATTATCTCAAATTGAGAACAGTAATTAACTCCAACTACTGGCAACTTTCTGAAGTCAAGTGCCCCTAACTCAGAACCTGGAAGCCTCCTGATTCTTATAGAAGGAACAAGATCACAAAACTGGATCCTAACCCAGTATAAACCAATCACTAGTCTAAACACAAAAAATTATAGCAGAAACATACGTAATATCCACTCAAGAGGATTAAAGGTACATGGTTGCATCAATCGATTAAGTATGAAAATGAATCACATAATTAGGCATATGAAATACTCCAGGATACCACAGACTTGATCCACTACTAAAGAAGAACCATCACTTACCAGAATAGTTACATGCCTAATGGTACAAAGACTAACCAAAAGAAAAAACAACTGAGGGAACCCCAGAAATAACAACCAACCCTATTTAGACCTAGCATAGGAGAAGGATAAAGATAACACTCTATCAATAAATCAAGAACCAAAAAGAAATGAATGGAAAGAGCGGGTCATTTACTCCTAAAACCTACTCACTCTGGTTCTGTATAACCAACTGATGGATTTTCTCAAATAGCGCAGGTCACAACCTAGAGCTACCAAATAGCTCACGGTCAAGCAAGGTCACTATAGGATAAGAGGGCATCTTCCTTGAAGAATGAAGAAACCTTGAACATGCAATAGTGTTAAGCACCTTCAAGGGACTAGTTGACTGATCTGAACATAAGATAGATCTTAATTGGAAAGGTACTAAGGATCCCGATCAACTTGTCGAGATATACTAGTCACGGCTATGGTGTAATTATGGTATTAAAAAACCATATCTAGGGGAACTGGGTAACCTTCCCATGCAAGAAAAAATTACTATGCTATCTTACAATATCTATAAGATAAACTAGCCAAATAACTTGTATACCTCACTAGGATCCACCACTAAAAAGTTCCCTTCTCACTACAGGAAACACAAGTACCTAAAAAATAATTCCATCGCTCAAGGTAGAAAAAGTCAAAGGTGCTCAAATCTTAGCTAGGATTTAGTAAGGCTCGTCTAAACAAGGGAACTCAGCCCATAAACCACAGGACTACAACTTAAAAAGGAATCACAGGTACCTCCATAGGCCAACAGATAAGACTCAACTCACAAATCAAAATAACAAACCAAATGCCACCGAAAAACCACGTAAAAGAGGGCCACAACATCAAAGGTATAAAAGAAAGGCATAAACCCAGTCTATGATTCTACATCAACAAGAGTAAGGTCACTCAAGTTGGCATAGATAAATCAAGAAATAATAAGTTAGATTCACACTCAAGTTAACATAAGACAACTAAGAAGGGAGTAAAATAAAACTGCGTAGTACCTAGAGCTCGAAGGTAGCTCACTTGAAACACCCTGCCCAAGGCCACAAATAAAAAAACAAAGAACCGCTGGAAGACTTTTGTGACAAGCCTAACTAAGGCATCAAGCCCTCTGCAAGACAACAAGAACTACTAATAGCACCATCCCCCATAACTAACTGTTGTAGAGAGGCTGCAATCACTATAGACTCTATGGACCAGCACTGCAGACACCCTTTGGCCCAATGGACTAGATCAACACATTAATAATGACCTGATTCCTCTCTTAATGGGACCATAACTAAGATACTCTAGCTGCTACGACCTTGTAAATTTGAAGATGCACCCCTGGCGGGCTGACTACTCTGAGTACTAGGCCTCCGTCGACTGACTGAGAAATACCTGAATAGACTGAATGTACTAGCTGACTGAATCTAATGTTGTCACTGAAATTTGTGTCTATCATACTATTTCCTCATAATTATGCATCACTATAATTATTTTGGTAAATCAAGGGAAGAACTAGATGGTCAGACCCAAACTCTAGCTACTCTGCCCAGGCTATTGTGAAAAAAAACCCTAGGAAGGGGCAATTCATGGACGCATTTCCGAATCCACCACCTATAAAAAATCTAGGGTTTTCATTCCTTAGATCCTGAGATGGATCACAACCAACCCTCATCATCTAGTAGACTTCCTGACTACCAGCCCCATAGGTCTCACGGCTAGCATTTTCAAGGGTCACCAACTTTCCGGAGATATTTCCAACGACATGTACTGTTACTACCAAGAGCTTTATTATCATATGGAGCAACAAAACTAATTCTATGAAGAAATATGACATTCTTCAATATCTTGTAGTATGTAATGTAGGTATATGTGTAGTCATCCTATCAAACAAGGTTGTATAGTCCCAGAAGGTCAAAGACCCCTTCTACAGACCAACAACCCATCCTCAACTGATACTCCTCTCAAGATATGCACTGGTACTTCTGTACAAATTCTGGTTCTCTACGAAACTGGCATGACAATAGCCCCTGCTAGAGCATAAGTGACTCTCAAACTTTGTGTTTGATGATATGGACTTTCGATGCTTGATTATGAATTTGAAAATTTAGGAATACGCATGGGAATCATACTAGATTCCACTGAGGGCCTCTTCTTAGTATTTTGAAAAGAGTAGAGCAAAATAAGGTTAATAGAATCCGATGACCATATAACGCACGTAAGGAGTAAAAAAGTGAGAGTCTTTCCTAACGAATTCCTTATAGACTCTTGATGATAGGATACAAATATCTATGTATCAATCTGCATGACTCTACAAAACATTTGTTCCTAAAGCCAGAGAAACCGGCAAACCTAAAGCCCCGATACCACTCTACACAACACAAAAATCGAGTTGTGTTGGCATTTACATCCCACTTGTAGACAATACTAACCCTTTCCTAGATAACAAAGCGATGGTCCAATACCTAGGACCAAAAGAAAAAGAAAAGGGAGATGAAAGAAAGAAATAAAAGAAAAACATAAAAATAAATAACCGAACATAACTCCCCAAAACCTAGTACCAAGGTTTTGTAGCATCTATAAATAGAAATGGTAGAAAATAAAACCCATAATGGGGAAAAACTACAAAATAGCCATCCAAACTCCAATTGGAAAAACTATGAAGATAGAAGGAAGACTGACCAGCATAAACGCCACCTACTCTCCATATCCCACAAAATATCACCAAACTAGCTCGCAAAATTACGTTTGTACTGATGACTCGTACTAAGAACTGCATCACAAAAAGATGCAGAAGTGTAGTATGAGTACAAAAAATAATGGGTACCCAGTAAGCATCATAGGGCGACCAGGGAAAAGTAAGAATAAGAAAGGTAAGGAGCAAGAAAAAATAGACAGGACAGTGAGAAATAATGTATCGCAGAATAGGGTACTGCAGTATTAGTTAGTAAATATGGTGAAGGTTTAACTATCAGTGTGTGCAGCATTGGCTAAGAAGTAGGAAGGGAAGCCACTATCAGTGTAAAACACACAACACCTGGCCACAAGAAAATCTTGACCAACACGTCACGTACCTGGAGCTCCAATATATCTAGCACAAGGAAGGACCAATAGAAGAATACAAAACCATCAACAAGCTAAGATAATAACAAATACAACAAGTCCAGGAGTTAAAACTACCAGAAAAAGAAAGGAAAAAACAAAGTATACTAGTAAACAAACTCGATCGGCATCCCATTCTACAGGTAGGTACAAAAAGGCAACAAAGAAATTCAATAAGTACTTCCCCCGTATGTCCTAAAGATAACAAGTCAGTGGGTAAGGATCCAATGCAAAGGGGCACTGGAAAAGTAAATATTGACCGTACACACCCTTCCCGATTTATAATCTCGCAACAGAGGGACCCATGGAATTTTCCCCCTATATACCTTACCTGGCCACAGAACATACCCCAAGCATAGAGACCTAGGTTCGAGGGTCCATGAAGGAATCTAATCCCATGTACATATTCTTTGTAACAAGATAACTAGTGTATAGTCATTAGGGCAGAAATGCCAAGACATGGGCTCAACATATATCTCATATCTCAATAGAAATCAAGTTCATCCAAATAGGATGATCAGAACCTCAATGAAACCCAACTTATACCATGCAGAAACTACTCTAAAATCAAAGTGCCAATGAGAAAATAGATTTATTAGTGCGAGAAATAGTTCCACGCGGCTACTGCTGTCATTTATACATATAATGTATAAGAAATTAGTTTTTGATTATTATTTTGTCAAAATCTAGTTATTTTATAAACTATTATGCATGCTCTCGATGCCAAATAAATCAACAGACTAAACTGATCTAAGGCTGCTAACTGGAATCCATAGAATGACTGCCAAGTCCTATTCACCAGATACCTCTTCCTCTAGCCCAACTATCATTACGAGCCACAAGTAATCATATCAAAAATGACACAACAACCTAGAAGGATCCTATTATGGATCAGCACACACCCATACAGGGGAAACATGGATCTATCATGGCTCAGGACAATATAATCCACTCCTAGGCTCACACCGGGCTAGGGAACAATATCATCACATAGGGATGCTAACTATCTAGCCAAAGCCATACTCTGCTGGGTATAATATCATCACACAGTGATGCTAAATATACATCATGTCCATATACAGATATTTATATCTGAGTGACCACACATGTCCCATTTATATGCAATTCCTAAAGTAGAACACAGAGTAATCAACCTACCTAGATTGTCTCTAAAGCCACCAACCTAAATTAAGGGATAGCTACTAAGCCCTAGCCACTAGTATAATCACCTCCATACAATTTTACATTCCATATAGAGCATATAAACCATACTCACCAATTTTTATACTCCTCCTCGATTATACTATGTGCTAGAGTCAGCGTGGAACACACGGGTCAAGCAACACAGCCCCAAGGTAGGTAACCAAGCTACATACTAGCTAAGCAAGCCACTGGCCCAAAGAATAAGAATATCAAGTCCCGACTATAAATCCCAGCGCTGAATTGGCGCTTTACCATACATATTCTACACTAATACGTAGTTTGAAGAAAGTAGACCGTAGCCTACCTAGTTATATCAAAAACTTCAAAAGTTTCACCGAGAGAAGCGAACTACCACGACGATCTTGACATCCCGTGAATCTAGAAAAAACATAATACATGATTAAATAGGAGTAAAATAACAATCATATTCTATATAAATAGCGAGGTTAAAATTCGACTAAGAACGGGTCCGAAAAACCTAATAGCTTAGAAAAAGAAATATTTGTACCAACACGTAACGCACAACTCATATATCATATGGTACAAAATATATCTAAAAATTATGGTAAAAAATGAAGATACAAGCCTGGAAAGTTGATGTAATATAGAAATTTTTATTATAAATGCAAGAATGAAGAATTACCTGATAGAAATGAATGTAGACACACTAGGACATGATTCCATGTAGAAAAACTTCAAGTTGGAACCTTAATTACACTCAACTTAATTAATTTCCCATGGAAAGGCTCATAAAAATAAGAAAATAATAAGAAAAAGAAAGATGAAAGCTTTTTATAGGCCTGCCAGACGGTCACGTGATCATAAAGCAGGCCCACATGATCGCGACCCCAGGTCACCATAGCCTACGCAATCGCAAAAAATGTTGAGCTTGCAATATGTGATTGTAGTACACCCCCATGTTGTTGTAATGCATGAAGGGGCTGGGCTATAAGATTGCAGCCAAGGCCATGCAATTGTGATGGCTTGACACCAAGATAACCTCAATCTGAAAAATTGACGCTCGAATAGAAATCGATTTCTATTACGACGATCTATCTATGGAATTTTTAGGTAATCATATTCTGTACTTAATGAAATTTATGAAAAGAATATTTGGGATCATATAAGCTAAGTATGCCTCAAAGTAACAATATTTATTGGAATTTAAACTGTAGAATTTCAACAAAACCAACCTACCGATCGCAATAAGTCACAAATGAACTGGGGAAGTTACAAGAATTTGCTACATATAGAAAAATTATAGGAATAACAAAAATGGCCCCAAAGGCCATTACAAAATGATTTAATAAGGAAACAAATAACAATCATTCATCCTTTAGTGAAGATAGGGTGAATAGATTAAAAAAAAGATCGATGTTGTCTCTTCCTTATTTTGATAGTTCTATGAGGTTCCGAAAGATGCTACAGTGACACATAAAGCTATAGTAGGGTCATATGATCTTACAGGGCTGCTCCATATAGTTCAAAAATTTATGCACCGTCTTTCTAGCCAAATTTATGTTGTAGGTTCACGTATTAGGTATCTATTGGATAGCCTTCCTACTAGTTCATCTAAGAATGATTTAACGTTAGAACTAATCCTCACCTTCCCTTGTAAAAGTAACCACTACATAGAAAGATCTCACATGGAAGGGGGATGCTATGAACAAAAGATTGGAGTTTATTAGTCGCAGACAAGGGAAAACTGAGAAGAGATAGATGAAATCTAAGGATTTTGAAAGAATAAAACCAAGTTCCTCAATAAAATGATGGACAATATGAGATCCTTATATGGCTCAAGCACATCGAATGATGATGATGAAAAGTTGGAGGAACATTCCACCTCTTGTTCTAACTAAGCCTATTTCAAGAATCCTTTAACGTCGCCCCTCCCCCCTTCTTGCTCTTTCATACTACTTGTATGCTTTGAGCTTAGGAAGCGAGTCACTATGATATTTAGTTCGGTTGAGGTGGTTCATTCATGATACTTTATTTGATTATCTTTGGTTTATATTGGTTTCCCTTGTCAGTCTTGAATTGGATTTGGATATGATTGATGGTGCTTATAAGAAATACTTTATTGGATTAGTTTATTTTCTTTGATTTTTTTCTGGTTCTTTTTTTCATTATTGGATGGTTTTATCTTTGTATTTGTTTGTGAATGGATTTTTATGATGGATAGAGTGATGAATTTTTTAAGAGAAAAAATTATATATTTCTTTAATTTATAGATAGAGGTGTAGATGGACTTTTGAGCTAAAAGGTTGTCAAGGTGATTTTCTTGTTTTGTACTAGTAGAGTTAGTTTACAAGTGGAGTATGTGGAAGTCAAATTATGTGGTCATAAAGCTGTTTTATTATCTATATAATTGGGCATACCCTTCAAAAATTTTGTGAATTTTGAAAAATCAAGTTGAATGGAAAAGAAATGATTTTGTGATAATACATTGACTTTTTACGACTCTTGATTCATTAATTGGTGATTTAGGTTATGTCTCCATATATTCTTGTTTAGGAAGTGAAATTGATCTATCTTGAATAATTCACATGTCATGTGTGGAGAGTATTTTCTGAATATTTTTTTTTATCACTTGTGTTATCTAGAACTTTTTTAGTTTGTCTTTCATTGCTTTTTTTGAAAGTCTGAAGTAAAAAAAAATGATCTTAGACCATAATTTAACTATGAGCCTTCATAAAAAGCCTTAACCCATTTATGCAGGAGAGAGTGAACAAGTTAAACTCGGTTGTGAAAGTCAAGAAGGGGGATAAATTAAAATTTTCTTTTGAGTTAGAATTTACTGAACTAAGCTAAGAGTAGACGTTCCTGCTGGTTAGTGAATACACTTGGAAAAGAATTCTAAAAGTAATTGCAAGAAAGTAAAGAAGAGAGACAAGGTTTTTATACTAGTTTGGATCACCAATGTGGTGTCTAATCTATTTCTATTAGGTTTCAAGGGATTTCTTAAAAACCTTGATGATATTTGTTTACAAATCTCTCATTTGAGTTTACTCAAACCTCTTTTTTACAAAACCTCTACCTGTATAATTAATACTATTTTGATCTTTTTCTTTTCTTTTGCAATTGTAAACAAGTAAGCATATTGAGTATTTTGTAAAGATAAAAGACTTGGTAGTATTTTGTTTATGTAAAGTTGCACATCATCCACTATCTTCTTCTTGCTCCATTATATGGTCAAGTTGATACCTGTGTAAGGAAACCCAAGGGAGGTTTCTCATCCATGGATATTGATTCCATTAATTGAGAAATCACGTATAATCATGTACATACCGGATATATCCATGATCCTTGCATGTTATTCATTCTTCTTGATCTTTTTTTCCTTTTTCCATGGTCGTACCACTTTATCCATTTGATCATCTTTACTTCTTTATTTGTCTTGAATTTCTTTCTTGATATGATCTGAGATATTTGGTGACAATTAATGTGATTGATTATTGCTATGATTGCAGACTCTTTTAATTTAGGACCTTGATATTATTGCTCTGATTGCTGATCCCTTTAGTTTAGGGTCTTGATTTCTCCTTGTAATATGCAGATGAATCTTTTACTTTTCAACCAGAGATCTTGATTTGGGTTCTGTTGTCCACTCTCAATGAATTCCTTTATTCCGACTATTGATTGTCTATAACCAAGAAATTGTTGTTATTAAAACTGAATATTAGAGGCTAACAATCTCCCCCATTTTTCTAATCACAATTAGTTAAACAAAATAAAATAATAGGTGTAGTAAAATTCCTCATTCTGTTTTCCTTGTGGATTTCTATTGTAATTTTCTTGATTCCCTTGTGTTGATGATCCATATTTTGTTTTAGATCACCCCTTTTTTCATGATAAAAAATAAAGTAATTGGCAATAAAGGAAAATTAAAACAACAAATGCACATATGCAGCTAGATAGAAGAAGATAGAGAAGGACAGTCAAAGAGTTATATAATTATGTAGTACTTCTAATAGGAGCCAAAATATTCTTAATGGGGACAATCTCGTTAAAAAAAAAGTGTTAAAACAGCATCATAAGGACAAATATAAGGAATTATTAACGTTGCCCAATGAAGTAATTCATGGTGTCGTGGGTGTTTCTGCAAAAAAGTATCATAAGACAGTTCCATGTTCTTCAAGAAGTTATCTTAGGAAGTTTTAATAGTGACAACCAAATTTTGTGCAGTCGGATCTCTTTTAAAGAGAGTTGAATCTCTTAATGAGAATGTTCACCGAAGAGATCCCCCCCCCCCCCTTTCCTGAGTTCGTCAAGAGTGCTACATATCCTTCCAATATTAGTATTAGTGTCCTCTCCAAGCTGCACCAACATACTAATTGATTCATGTATGAAAATTATCTCCCATTACAAAGTCTCTAGAAAAACCTTGATCTCTTCAGCCTCCTTAGGAATTAAAGAAGAGTCTGTCGATAGCTTAGGAATATCTTGTTTAGTTTTCATAAAGTCCTTAGGCAACTTTCTCCATTTACCAATGTGTATCCCACACAGGAAAATGTACAATAATCATATGTGTCACTTATCTCATTTCTGTGAATGGTTAGAAATATCAATTACATAATCCATCAGAACTCGAGTGATAACGAGACCATACAG